>JAYEPQ010000005.1:32136109-32261109 GCA_036321105.1 Dracaena cambodiana
AATTGTCTTTAAATTAATGAAAGAGTTGGATTTCTCCTACTTTTATTGAGTTGTTAAGTAGTCTAGTAGCAACTCGTTTTATTGGAATATTTGAGTATTTCTATGGGCGTGGAGCTGAGTACTTTTTTTTTTGTCTCATCTTGTTAGCTTGTATAGGTCTTGTTAATTTGATATTAAAAATTAGTTTAAGATTGCTAAGCATAGGTAAGGAGAAGTCTTGTTAGTTTAGAGAAAAAAAAAACAAAAAAACATACCATAAATTCAAACTTTTATATGATCGGAGTGGTGTTAGAGTTCCTAGAAGTCCTCTGGACCACTCCGGTCGCTTTCATAGTTAATCGCCGTGGTGCTAGATCCTTGCCCACTTAGAACGTGTTGAATCTGTCGCGTGGACTGTCTTTGCACTCCTATAGTCTACCAAGTGGGGTTCTCGTCGACTTGCACTGTAATGGTGACTTTGGTTCCCTTGCCTTTTTCGCCACGACGTGTTTAGTGTATTGGCCCACCAGAAGCATGCGAGCATGCTGTGGTCGCACAATAATACTAGGCCTGCTAGAAGTAAATTGTCACATCACAGTGGTCCTATCGCTTGGTTATGTAGTGGAGTCCGGTAATAACCGAGTCCCCATAAAACTTCCAATATTGTTACAGTGGTATTGTCTCTGTGTCACTTTCTTCTTTGGTTCCTTCTCGAGCATTAATTGGGGCTTTTTCTCTTGACTTGCTTGGAGGAAATTGGTGGGGGATCTCTCACCACCAGTACACGAACGGGCCCTTGCAGGCTGGCTTCTCATTGGTTGCATTAATTCTTCTTCTCAATATATATCGACTTTGCACAAAAGGGATATGATGGGAGAAGATTAGTTCAAAATTTGATTAACGAAATTCCAAAGGATAAGAAATTTCAAATGATACTCTGACCCTTGACTCCACTAATTCCTACAATGACTGCAGATTAATTTCTTGTTGGTGAGAATTCTACGTACGTTCCTCCAATAAGTAATTAAGAAGTTCATACATACAACATCTTATAGTACAAGAATTCATTTGAGAGGGTGCTAATAAAGATAACTTAATTACCTCTCCATTATTTATTAATTGCTCAAGGGTACGAAAATATCCTACTTCATAATACGAGTTTGAGCATATGTAACTTACGTTAGAAATTTCCATATTTCATGAATATGTCTTCGTAAATCACTATTCTGGTCTAACCGTTTTCATATGTAATATGACCTCAAGCCATTGTACAAATACATTATCTGTTTCATGCGCCTCTACAAATTTTATTCGAAAACCCCACATATTGAGGGAGTTTCCAAAGAAGCACATCATTTTTCTTAGTGAGCCCACTTTCCAACTGAAAGCCCGAACAAAAAAGAATTATCTATTGGATTTAGAAAAAGTGGTGTGCTCCTTTGGAAACTCCCCATATTGAGGATGAGGAAATTCAAACTTGCCCTCTTCTCTAAGTAAGAAGAGTATTATGCCTGCTTGATCACTATTTTCAATACTTTCTAGTTTGGTTTACCAATAATACGTACGTCAACATGAGCTCTCTCTCTCTCTACTTATAAAAATGCAAGTCATTTGGGAAACCAAAATTTAAGTGTTAATAATCTATCGCAAAAGAGACCATAAAGGTTTACATGATAATAGACAGAGCCCGTTGTGTCTGAGGCTGGCAATTGGGCCACACCAGGCCACCAAAATAGCTGTTGTGTCTGAGGGTGGCATTTGGGCCACACCAGGCCACCAAAATAGCTGGCCCACTAGACAAAAGTCACGGGCGTAACTTTATCAATATAAAGCCTAACTCCAACTTCTCTTCAAACAAAATTAGAAGTTGAGGGGAAAACAAGAAGAAAAAAACATTCATTTGTCATCTCTATATCTTTTCACTATTCTCTTTCTGGATAGTTAATTTAAGATTTAACTTTTTCTTTTTGATAGAATGGCTACATATAATTAATCAGATACTTATTCAAATTAAATTTCCTCATCATTTTTAATGGAATATGAAATCATATATATTCGTTAAATTATAATAGTTTGTTATCGACTGGACTAATTCGATTTCTCTTTGAAATTATACACTTTTTCCTCCTATTCTAATGATATTAATGTGACTGATGATGCATTGCTCTCGATCCTTTATAAGAAAAAGATAAGGCTCCCATTAACGACTCTCTTCGAATTACTCTTATTATTTTTAAAAAGGTTCCAAAATACGAGTTTTTAATGTTGTTTTCTATATTTATCCCCTTAAAAGTGCATACTTTCAACGAGAATTATGGTTCCGTAACGTTTGCTGCAGTCTTCCCACAACAACATTACTGATATAAGCTCTTTCCATGATAAATATTACTGATACAAGCTCTTAATTTCCATGATAAATATTGCTGATACTATTTGTATAATACCCTTATCTCAGTATTTCTATATTGGATGTGAAATAAGAGATAAAATAGTTTATAATTATTTCCATGAAAGCATAAAAGTAATGGTAACTAGCATTTTTTGGAGAGTAATCTGTAGCTAATTGTATATCTAAGTTTATATTGTCAGTGTTCCCTCACCCAATTTCCAGATGCAAGGTGTTACAACTTGACATGGAATAACTCGTGGAAAAAAAATCAAAAGATGCTTTTGCTTACAACTTGACATGGAATAACTCGTGGAAAAAAAAATCAAAAGATGCTTCTGCTTACAATCTAGGAAAACATAACTTTGATAGATTGCCCAAAAAAATTTGGAGAAAATGTCACCAGATTACGATTTGTTAGAGGGTTTTAGAAAATGGGAACACATAAATCGGACCATACTTTAGAAATCATGATACCAGAAAACTATACAATATATGTCAAATATTCAAATTGATGCTAATGAGCTTTTTATCTCTAGTGGCATCATTCCTCTCCAATTTCAAATTGATGCCAATGAACTTTATCTCTAATAGTATCATTTCTATCCAATTTGTAAGAGGTGTCAAGTTTGTTTAGGTAATGCTGCAAAAAGTGTGTGAGTTTACTAGCAAAAAATTATATATCTAAATTGATTATCTTAGACATGTTGAAAATAAACTAACAAACCATAACTTTTTTTTTTCCTACTAACAAAGACATTAGTTTATTATCATAAAAAAAAAAGGTAAGATTATCAAAAGGAAGTAATATTAAATATATTATTTTCTAAAGAGGTAAAAAGAATAATGTTAAATATATGTTGTTTTAAAAATATTTTTCAATTTTTTTAAGAGAATAATGTTAAATATTTTAATATCATAAAGTATTAAACACTTATACACCTTTTTGCTAGTTATGAGAGAATTAGCTGTGATAGTCTTTTTTTTTTTTAACCCCTTGAGCAATGACCATAGTCATTTCTATCCTAATTCTTTTCTTTAAACATCATAACCAGTTGCAAATAGAATTTGGTCTCCTGACTTTTGGTATATTTATTATATATTTATTAAAGATTTTTCAGCTAAACCATAAAAAATATAAGAAAATTACAAGAAACATTTTAATATATCTGTCAAGAGAATATACTGTTAGAACTTAGTAGGTGACAAGCTTTTTAGATAATTTTGTAGGCTATTTTTATATTGGAATGCACGAGGGCAAGATCCCTCATTAACCGACAAGTTCACATGGGACAATCAAATTATGGATAAATATAATCAAAATATTCTCCCATATTAGCTAAATTATAAGCTAGTTTCACATCATAAATATATATATTCTTTAACATCTGAACATTCTTAGTATTGAAAAATAATCTAAATATGAAAGCATAACGTGCGTTAGGAATTAATGCTAAATAAAATGTATTTTATTAATCTTGTACATGCATAATTATATGCCATATAGTAGTACAATGTTGGATCTTGTCAGTGCTTGATAAATATTTTTCAAACTAAACAGGTGTGCCTTTAGAAGATATGTGATCTTGGATATTTGAGGTGTGTTTTTATAATTACCCCAAAATAAAATCAGCCTAATTTGGGCCCTACTCATATCTGGAGTATGCGTAGGGTTTTAAATATCTGTCAATATTGATATATATCACAACTATTGTAACAAATTCTAAGATATTCAATACAATAATATATATCACACAGTCTCTATATTGCCAATATTACTGATAATTTGCCGGATTCTTCTATACTATAAACCATCAACCGATACCGATGAATGTTCTGGAATTTTAAACGTTGAGTATATGGATTAGGCTTCCTTAACGCTAGTAAATGGATTCGGATAATTCAACCTGAATTCGGATCCAAATCAATTTAAAATCGGATTCAGGTAGAAACTTATTATTACAGTTGAATTTGGATTCAAATTCATAGCAAATCGTTATTAAGGTTGGATCCAAATTCGACTTCAGATTTCTTTTCCCAAATCATATACAGATTCAAATAATCTGATTACCATATACCTAATAGTTTAAATATGAATAATTCCATATACCATACAGGTGCATACATCTCATATGCATATAAATATATGTTCTTTCATGTTCTATTATGGCATACATTTGTTGCTTAGTATATAAATATTCATAAGATATATATTTTTGAAGATATGTACTACAAAATTTGAACCTTTTATTTATATCTAAAAAATTAATATTATCGCATATCATATTCATATTTGTGAGAGTCCACACTGCATCTGTATCTGCTAACATTTATGACTTTTACAATATCTTAAACCGTACCGCATCCGTTCTTCAGCGAATATGGATACTAAACTTATTATCCATAGCATATTCCTTAGCATCCTGCATCTCTAGGGAGCAAGGACAGGGGATACCCATCTCGAAGAGTCTGGCTCTATTTAAGTTTTGCCCTAGCACACCCAAAGAGCCAAATTTACAAGGGTCATACTTAAAAGAACCCTAAAGAAAGGTGGCCTTCTTGGTGCCAAAAAACTTGGATATATCCTTGATCAAGCTAATCCTATACATCATAACAAGTCAAGTCAAGTCCTCATCCTGATGTCATTAAATTCAATAAGAAGTTTGATTAGGTTTAGATATAATCAATCTCTATACTTAAGTAATTAGTCTTAATTGAAGATTATTGGTCTTTGCATTGTGGATAAGTATGTTCTACATCTATCTTTGAACTTCTTCTTTTTTTTTCTTTTTGACTAAATGAAACCTAATTGACTTGCTCTCTCTCATTTAATACAATCATACAAGTGGTACAAGAAAGAGAATGATACTTCGAGATGTTTGTCTTTAGTCAGAAGAGACCAAGGGGATATTTAGTTTAGCTAAGCTAAGCTAACTACAGGAGTAGGAGTAGCTACGTCTTTGTTTTAAAAAAAAAATGGCTCTTTCTTTGATGTCGATGATGTTGATAAGAGGTTTGAAACCCAAGTGCTGATTCAAAACCAACAATAAACTATCGATGACCTCAAAGCAATACTCTTGAAAGTGGTCGAAAATACCAAGAAGATAGTCGACGATAAGGTTAAAACTTCCTTGGAACCACCACCCAAGACAAATGAGGAATCACCACTCAAGATAAATGAAGAAGATAAAGAAGAAAAAGCTTATTCAATGCATGAAGAAGATGACAAGTTTTCCTTCCATGATCCTCATGAAGAAAGGATGGAGAAACTACAGAGCCAACTGGATGTATTGATGCAGAAAAATGAGTTAAAGGAATCAGGCATTTCAAGGCCATACCCGCTTGAGTGGGATTTTGCCCATTTTTCTGAAAAGTACAAACCCCTTAAGTTGGAATCATATGATAGAAAAGGGTCCCCAAGCCAACACATGTACTATTTCTTATCGCAAGCCGGCCGTTTAATGGGGAATGACCCCATAATGACTAAGGTATTTGCGAATACCATGTAAGGGTCTGTTTTTACATAGTTCATGCAGTTACTCACGGAGACCATTAATACTTGGTACGATGTGGAGAAACAGTTCTTGGCGCGTTTCTTTGAGGATGATACCGAAATATCGGTTCATTCCCTCCTTGCAACAAAACAAGAAGAAGAAGAAGCGGTCAAAAGCTTCATTGAATGCTTCAAGGAAAAATCCGTGCATTGTCGACATGGTATGACCCAGAAAACCCTGGTGGAAACCTACAAGTATAATTTCAGGACCGGCGTGCTCATAAAAATGGGAGCCGTGGAGTCCAAAAGTTGGAAGGACTTGCTGAAATAAGGAGAGCAGGTAGAAGATATAATCCGCCGAATTGAGAAATCTCATGGTACGAGAACTCAATAAATAACAGGTCATATTCACAGAATTCTAAGAACAAAAGAAATGCTATAATGGCATCAGATGTTACTTCGGAATCGACAAGCCCGGCAAAGCCAAGACCTCAAAAAAGACATGCTGGAGCTTCCAGAAAATCGATAAAAAGAGGTGCAGGTCAGAATATGCCCCGACAAGATAAAACTTATACATTTAAGATGGATCAGACATGTACTCTATTCCATCTCCTCGTCAAAAAGGGCATGTTGAAGTTTTCAGAAAATCAAAAATCAGAAGACGCTAGGAAAACTAACGTCCCTAACTATTGCCTATACCACCAAAATATCAGGCATCAAACTAAAGATTGCTATCCTCTAAAAAATCGGATCCAGGTATTGATAGAAGCCGGACTTCTCATACTTAAAGAGGAACAAAAGAAGGTTTCCGCAAATATGACAATCTTAGTCATAGGAACCAATGAGTTTCCCACAGGGATAATGCTAGTGCCGACAGGAAAATTGATAGTAGTAGATCATGATCCTCATAAAAGGGCACAAAAAGGACTAATTCCAGTAACCACAAAAAGGGGAGAGGTTATGTGGGTTCACCCGAATCTCCTGCAAAATGAGCAGTAGACTTCATCCAGTAAGCAAAGAAAGAAGCGGACTAGTAATACTATTTTTGCAAATCTTAAAGAAGAAGACATAATTACCAATGCACTAACAGATTCAGAAGAGGAGGTCATAGCTATGGCAACTCATTAGGACGAGGCAGATCTGTTTGGTACTAGATTCGGCAAGGCTTATCTGAAAGATTATTCATGGGTAGGCCCTATCAAGAAAGTATACGAGGAGCCTGCAAAATAGAAAGGGCTTCGTTTTCAGAAAGGTGCAAAGAAGAATGATGAAGCTAAAGATACCTCGTTCCAATTTGACATCATAGCTCAGTTGGCTAACATCCCGGCTTGTGTTACACTTTACGAGCTGTTACGATTATCCAAGTCAACTCGGAAAGCACTGAGAGAGGATTTAGCAGACTCTGAATCTTTTCTGGCATAAATCGTTGAACCATCCAATAAAGAAAGGGATTCTTGTCCTCATTGTCACCAAGTGGAAGGCAAGTTCTGCTGATAAACTTCTCGCCAGAAGACATACAGGTGAGGAACATAAAGCATAATAGGCCTTTATACTATACTGGATATATTGGATCCACCATGGTGGACTGCATACAAATTAATTCTGGATCTGCACTGAGCGTCATCCCAAGAAAGTTGATGCAATTATTGAAAATCTCATCGCATCATCTTCCACAAACAAACACTATAATATTCGGTTTCAATGCCAATGACAGTTGTCCCCTTGGCAAGATTAGACTCCGATGCTAGATCCGAGATCTGAAAACATTACGTCATCGACGCAGACACGTCATATAATATCCTACTAGGACAACCATTGATCCACGCCTATATGAAAGTCTCGTCGACTCTCTATCAATGCATGAAATATTATAACGAATAAGGAGAAGTTCGGACTTTGATTGTGAATAAACAACCTTTCAAAGAGTTGGAAAACTATTTTACCGACGCCAGGCTATACAAGGCTGCCCATGAGATCCCCCAAGAGTATGAATAACTTTGCGACAGTGGCAATGAGGCAAATACTGAGCATGAGTTTTCAGAAGAAGATGGTGGGGATTATGAAATAAATCTCAATATAGATATTAACAAGGTTAATGTAACCAATACTTCTAGTGACGAAGATTTATGGATTATTAATGAAGACATAAAGTTAGTTTTTGAGCCTGCCGTCGCTACTGATCCGGAACCTTCTGGCACTACCATGGAGACAGATGGCTTGTCCAAACTTGAGGTTTTTGCAGCATATCATATGTCGATCAAATCATCCCTCCTCTCTCGGCCTAAAGTAATTAGCAGCAAAAATAATGTCTTCGAAGTACCTTCTCGACAAACGCATTAGAAGCCTATTGTGTTTGGTAAAGTGATGATACCACCTACTCAAAAGCAAAGTAGTGAGATTGATGAGCAAATGTCACCTCAATTTCACCATTATGAACAAAAATTCCAACAAATATTGAAAAGGATGGGTTATAACTTAGCCCAGGGATTAAATTTTGGAAAGGGATAGCGAAATCTTCTATCTTCCTTTAGGCCGAAGGGTAACTTCCTTTAGGCCGAAGGGTAAAAGCCCCGACTACTATCATAAGACCCAAAGAGGGTTAGGATACGTATCCACCCCTTCCACATCATCGAACAAACTTGAAGGGACGACTCCAATCGACAGTGAGGATAGTCTACCGGACCAAGATTCCGATTAGAGTACCGGTGCTTTATTTCAGTCTTTAGCAGCGAATATGGTTTCAGCGCACCTGAAAGCGACGAAGAACCAATTGATATTCAAGATGAATCCTGGGTTAAACATATGGATACCCTCTGGGGCATCCATTTTGAACAATGTGGCTCGCCTATAGAAGATAAGATAACACAAGTTAACGTGGGGACTAAGGATAATCCAAAACCCATTTTTATAAGCGAAGCACTAACTCCCATAGAAAAGGAAGAGCTTATAGCTCTCATTAGGGAATACGTAGATGTGTTCGCATGGAGTTATGAAGATATGCCCCAGCTAGACCCCCAAGTCGCTATGCATCGCTTGAATATCAAAGAAGATGCCAAACCGATAAAATAGCAGCAAAAGCGCTTCCGACCGGAGTTAATGGAAGCCATAGAAACTGAAGTTAACAAATTAATAACTTCATGGGTTGTTAGAGAAGAACAACATCCTGATTGGGTGGCGATTATAGTTCCAGTTTGCAAAAGAACGGTAAGATACGGATATGCATTGATTTCCGAGATCTAAATGCTGTGTGTCCCAAAGATGAGTTCCCTTTGCCGGTCGCTAACGTGATGATCGATAATACGTGTGGCTATGAGAGGATGTCTTTTATGGATGACTTCTCTAGTTACAACCAGACTAAGATGCACCCAGACGATGAGAAGTACACAGCTTTTAGAACACCATTGGGGGTATATACTATTATACAGTAATGCCCTTTGGACTTAAGAATGCTGGAGCCACTTATCAGTGCGCAATGAGCATCATATTTAACGAATACCTGCGCAAAACCGTGGAGTGTTACGTGGATGATCTTGCAGTCAAAAGCAAGAATAAATAGGATCATCTTCAAGACTTAAGAATAGTCTTCAACATCATGCAAAGACATCACCTCAAAATGAACCCTGCTAAATCTTTTTTGAGGGTATCCAGTAGCAAGTTCCTTGGATTCGGGGTTACCTCAAAAGGGATTTTCCTTGACCCCGATAAAGTAAAAGCAATTAAAGAAATACCACCACCCCGAAATCTCAAAGAACTGAGGGGATTAGAAGGTAAATTGGCATATATTTATTGCTTCATCTATAACTTATCAGGGCGGTGTTAGCTATTCTCTAGGCTCATGAAAAAGGGGGTTTCCTTTTTATGGGACGAGGTATGTCGGCGAGCGTTTGATGACCTCAAACAGTATCTTACAAAACCTCCTATTCTCATGGCCCCCGTATCAGGAAGACCATTCCTCGTATATATGAGGGCTCTGGATCACGCTCTTGGTGCGTTACTTGCTCAATATAACGAGCACAGGCATGAACATGATCTTTATTACTTAAGCCGGATAATGATGGGGGCGAAACATAGATATACCTCGATCGAAAAAGAGTGTTTAGCCCTAGTGTTCGCTATCCAATAGATGCGTCACTATCTTTCTGGGCAGACCATTCATGTCATATCTCGGGTTATTCCACTGAACATCCGGATGACCAAACGGGGTTCTTTAAACGGCAGATTAGCAAAATGGGCATTATTACAATCCTCATACGACATTCACTTCGTATCTCAAAAAGCCATGAAAGGACAGGCAATCGCCGACTTTCTTGCAGAGAATCCGGTGTCAAAAAGCTCTAGGCTATTGGAGGATATTCCAGATTGTTCAGCAGAAGTGAATACAGTTAGTAAAGAACAGCCATGACAGTTGTTCTTTGATAGAGCCGCAAGACGGTCTGCCGCAGGAATGAGGGTGGTACTCGTATCACCACACAAATATATAATTCCTAATGGTTATTCGCTTACGGAGCCATGTACAAATAACGTGGCGGAATACAACGCTCTCGTTATCGGCCTAAAAATGGCCTTGCAACTGGGGGTGAACTATTTAGAGGCATATGGAGACTCTAAGTTTGTTGTCAATTAAATGATAGGTAAGTACGAAGTCAGACATGAAGCCCTCATCTCCTACCATCAGTAGGCCATTGAGTTGGCAAATCACTTCGAGCAGTTCTATATCGACCATATACCTCGGCACGAGAACATTTATGCAGATGCCCTTACAGCCTTAACTGCAACGTTGGCACTTCTAGCAGGTTCCACTAAGAGTGTCACTATTGGAAGTAGAGAATTTCTCCAACTTGATATAGTCCTACAAACTAAGGAAGTATGCCAAATGGGCATAATGCTTAAACCGCGAGACTGGCAATTTCCATTCATGGATTATGCCTTGCATGGAATATTTCCAAAAGATTCTAAAGAAGCCGCATTGATCAAGAAGAAGGCTCAAAAGTTCTATTATGATGCCGCACTTAAAACTTTGTATAGAAAGTCATGCGACGGTCTCTTACTACGATGTATTTCAAAAGAAGAGGCCAGTGAGGTGCTTAAAGAAATGCACAATGGGAACTGCGGAGCTCACCAACTCGGTCCAAAATTTGGAGATCGTAAAAGGAGGCTAGGGTATTATTGGCCCAAAATGATTACCAAGGCAGTGGCATATGCGAAACGTTGCCATGAGTGCTAGGTGCACGCTGTTGGCAGTGAAAATTTCTAAGTAAATAGAGTTTTCCACAACTGAACGCGGAGCTAACTCCGCAGCCCCGCGTTTGGCTACTTTAGCCCTGCGTTTGGCTACTTTAGCCTCGCGTTTGGACAAAACACGGAGCTATTCAATAGCTCCGCGTCAGTTCCGCGTTCTGGCTCGATAGCTCCGCATTTTGATGCGATTAGCTCCGCGTGAGCAGATAACCAGAATCTCAAATTGATTGAGATTATAATTTGGACTTATCCAAATACCAAAATTGAATCCAATCAGAATTCCAAATCAAGAGATTCAAATCAAAACTAAGATATTTGATTGGAATCCTTGATGAGAGCAAATTCTATTCGGATAGAAACTCTCAAATCATCCTAAGGCTATAAATACCCTCTTGGGGAAGACCTAGGGGTCTTTTTTATGGTTTTTCTTTTCTTCTTGGAGAATTCAAGTTACGCACAGAGCCTTGAGTTCGTAAAAGACCAGAGTAGATCGTCTACAGTCAACCGCTAGCTTCAAGAGAGAAGAGCTCGACGCCTGATTGTCCAAAGGAGCTGCTCGACAGATCCCATCGCCACAGATCCCACACTATCATTGTAAAAGAGAGCGATCGATATATATATAAATCCTCTCGTTTGTTCTTTTTATCTTGTTCACTTTCGTTGTAATCTAAGTTGTATTCAATGGAAGGAAGCAAAACTTTTGTAGCGAACAAACTGGCGACCACAGTGGGAGCCATCTCTTTCACTGATGAAGAGATTGTGGCGCAATCAGACGTCGATTTGATCGGATCCGACGTAGACATGCTCATCGTTGAAATCGACCAGCAGAAGTACGAGGAGTACCTCTCCTCTGAATTATCAGGTAACCTGAACGACACATGACACTATCGTCGCGTGCGCTCCAATACCCAAGCAACAGGTAAAAAGGTATCCACCGAGGAACGGAGATCCTTGGAGACGCGGCCATAGAGCCGGTGTTCAGGCAGGAAATCCTAGCAGAGGATGACCTCCCTACTGCCGAAAAAGACCTGGGAACTGGATTGACCAGAACCCAACTCTGAAATAGAAATCGGAGAGCGAGGCGAAAAGCCCTCAAAGCCCGCCTTGGACGCGAGGCTAAAGAACGCGAGGCAATGGTCCCTCGCAAACTGGTTCACGCTAATTGCGAGACTAGTCATTATCACGTGAAACGAGAAGCTACAATTTGCGTTAATCGCAAGGAAAAGTCAGCGTGTGATTTTCCGCGCGAGGCTATTGCTGAGCCTAGCGAGAAACGCGAAGCCAGTAAGATTTGAGCTAGTCGCAAAATTTTCGACACTCGCGAGAAACGAGAGTATAAAATCTCTTTAAAGCCAGCATGTGATTTTCCATGCGAGGCTACTACTGGACTTAGCAATAAATGCGAAGCCAGTAGCACTTACGAGAAACGCAAGACTTTTGATACTCGTGATAAACGCGAGGATAAAATCTCTTTTAAGCCAGCATGTGATTTTCCATGCGAGGTTGCTACTCGGCTTAGTGAGAAACGCGACGCTAGTAGCATTTGCGATAAACGCAAGATTTCTTACACTCTCAAGAAACGCGAGGATAAGACTTCCTTACAACCAGCATGTGACTCTCCACGCGAGGTTAATACTGAGCTTAGCGAGAAACGCGAAGCCAGTAGTATTTGCGAGAAACGCAAGATGCCTCACCTCCGCGCAAGTCGTTGGATGATTGGCAGATTATCGTCAATCGTAAAAATCGCACTAGACGCGAAGTTATGACTTGTGTTAATCACAAGAATAAGCCAGCGTGCAGGAATTTCCTTCCGCACAGGGCTAAGATTCCAGAAGAGAAACTTCTGAAGGAACGCCAAGCCAGCATAAAAAGCGAGTCTAGCGTAGCAAAACGCGGAGCTATTTTTCAGCCCCGCGTTCCGAAACGCGAGCTAATTTCCAGCCCCGCATTCCAAAACGCGAAGCTGTTTCTAAGCTCCGCGTAGATCAAACCGACTACAGAATCAGAGCTGATCGTCGCGTCAGTGGACCAGAACTGGACTCCAGTGATCCTAAGAAGCTTCAGTGGGTTCCTAGACCCTCTCAAAAGTTGGATGGTCCCTCGACTCTGTGGATAAAGTCACTGACCTCAGGGTGTATTTATCCAAGAAGAGAGGCATAGAACAAGTTCAAGCTGAACCTGTCTGTCACTGCCAGCAGCTTATGACAGCGGTATCTGCTGTAATGGACAACTGTGGCTGTAGCAAGAGCAGGGTATCGGTGTTCGGTCGATTAACCGAGTCGGACAAGAACCCTACTAAGAAGATAAAAACCGATTCCCTAAAAACATGGAGAGCTATAAACTCCAATATGATGGGAAAAGAGAAAAAGGTTGTAGAGACGGATGATGATTCAGAATCGAGTGATGAAGAACCCCATCATATCACTCGACTTAAATCAGGAGCCGTCCCGCCTCGAAACTATAAGAGGCTTATAAGAAGTTCTTATGACGAGCGAGGTTAATACTGAGCTTAGCGAGAAACGCGAAGCCAGTAGTATTTGCGAGAAACGCAAGATGCCTCACCTCTGCGTAAGTCGCGAGGATGATTGACAGATTGTCATCAATTGTAAAATCGCGCTAGACGCGAAGTTATGACTTGTGTTAATCACAAGAATAAGCCAGCGTGCAGGAATTTCCTTCCGCGAGGGGTTAAGATTCCAGAAGAGAAACTTCTGAAGGAACGCCAAGCCAGCGTAAAACGCGAGGCTAGCGTAGCAAAACGCGGAGCTATTTTTCAGCCCCGCGTTCCGAAACGAGGAGCTATGTTTTCATCCCCGTGTTCCAAAACGCAAAGCTAATTTCCAGTCCGGCGTTCCAAAACACGAAGTTGTTTCTAAGCTCCGCGTAGATCAAACCGACTACAGAATCAGGGCTGAGCGTCGGTATATCCTGATTGAAAAAAAATGTTTAGCCCTAGTGTTCGCTGTTCAGAAAATGCGACACTATTTTACAGGGCAAACAATTCATGTCATATCACGGGTTAACCCCTTGAAAATCCTGATGACGAAACCAGGATCTTTAAACGGCCGATTGGCGAAATGGGCGTTATTGCTATCGCCATATGATATACACTTCGTTCCTCAAAACGCCATGAAGGGACAGGCGATCGCCGATTTCCTTGCAGACCAGCCAATTTGGTCCAAATCCAAACAGACGTCAGAGGTCAACATAGTTAGCAAAGAACAACCATGGCAAATGTTCTTTGATGGTGCTGCCAGACGATCTGTTGCTAGAGTTGGGGTTGTGCTAATATCCCCACACAAACATATATTACCAAACGGTTACTCATTAACGGAACCATGTACGAATAATGTAGCGGAATATAACGCGCTCATTATCGGCCTGAAAATAGCTCTGCAACTGGAGGTGAATTATTTAGAGGCATATGGAGACTCTAAGCTCATCGTCAACCAGATGACTGGTGAGTATGAAGTTAGACATGAAGTCCTCATCCCCTATCATCAGCTAGCTATTGAGCTAGCAGGATATTTTGAACAATTTTATATATATCATATATCCCAGAATCAGAACATCTATGCAGATGCTCTTGCTGCTTTAACTGCAACATTGGCGATCCCGCCAGGTGAAGCTAAAAGCATCACCATTGGTAGCAGAGAACTCCTCCGCCCTGACATGGTATCCCAAACCGAAAAGGTGTGCCAGACGGGTTTAATTCTGGAACCCCATGATTGGCGATTTCCATTCATAGATTATGCTTTATATGAGATATTGCCAAAAGATCCAAAAGAAGCCACCTCGATAAGGAGGAAGGCCCATAAATTTTATTATGACCATAAGCTACAGACTTTGTATAGAAAGTCAAGAGATGGTTTGCTGCTACGCTGCATATCAAAAGCAGAAGCAGATGAAGTGCTGAAGGAAACACATGATGGAGTATGTGGAGCTCATCAGCCCGGTCCAAAACTCGGGGACCGCATAAGAAGGCTGGGATACTACTGGCCAAAAATGATTTCAGAGGCAATGGCATACGCTAAACGGTGCCATGCATGTCAGGTACATGCTAATTTCATCCACCAACCCCCAGAATACTTGCACAATATCGTTGCTAGTTGGCCATTTGAGGCATGGGGAATGGATATTGTGGGGCCAATAACTCCCCCGTCATCCAGAGGACATCGGTTTATTCTTGCAATAACCGATTATTTTCAAGATGGGCCGAAGCCGTGCCCATGAGAGAGGTGAAAACGACAGATGTGATTAAGTTCATCAAGCATCATGTCATTTACCGTTTTGGCATCTCCCGAAGGATCATTCATGATAATGGACCGCAATTCATCAGCCAGGGGTTCTCAAGATTCTGTGATAAGTTCAGAATCAAAGATATTGCTTCGACGCCATATAACCCTGCGGCTAATGGGTTAGCCGAAGCTTTCAACAAGACAATCATTAAACTCCTTCGGAAGTTTGTCTCTTCTAACAAACGAGACTGGGATGAAAAGCTGAGAGAGTGTTTGTGGGCTTATCGCATCACCATTTGCACCCCAGCAAAAGCTATCCCGTTCTCCTTGGTTTATGGAAGTGAGGCCGTCTTGCCTCTCGAAATCCAGATACCATCTTTGAGAGTGGCCTTAGCCACAAAGATGACGACAAAAGAGCGCCATCAACAAAGATTGCAAGAACTAGAGGCGTTAGATGAAAAACGTCTCAGGTCTCAGCAACAAATTGAGTTGTATCAAGCCCGAATCTCGAAAACGTTCAATAAGAACATTAAACCGAGGACCTTTAAACAAGGAGACTTGGTTCTGGCTATTAAAAGACCAATGATTCTAACCCACAAGACCAAGGGTAAATTTGAACCCAAGTGGGAAGGACCGTTTGTTGTGGAGACGGTATACTCTAGTGGAGCCTATCGCTTAATGAATCAGCACGGCGATAGAATGAAGATGCCGATCAACGGCAAATTTCTGAAGAAATACTATGCCTGAATGATGACAAAGTAACCGTCATATCTGGTCCGGATCACTAGGAGTATAACCATCCATTTTGTTCAAGTTACGCAGATGAGCACTTGGACTTCTTTCTTACTAGGCATGCGCAATTAGGCGCCTCTACCAAAATCTGATGAATCCTAACCCGATCATCTTGGTGTGCCCAGTTCAAGTTACGCATGAGAGCCTTGAACCTCCTCCATTTGTTTAAGTTACGCAGATGAGCACTTGGACTTCTTTCTTACTAGGCATGCGCAATTAGGCGCCTCTGCCAAAATCTGATGAATCCTAACCCGATCATCTTGGTGTGCCCAGTTCAAGTTACGCATGAGAGCCTTGATCCGCTTCCATTTGTTCAAGTTACGCAGATGAGCACTTGAACTTCTTTCCTACCAGGAATGCGCAATTAGGCGCCTCTGCCAAAATCTGATGAATCCTAACCCGATCATCTTGGTGTGCCCAGTTCAAATTACGCATGAGAGCCTTGAACCGCCTCCATTTCGTTCAAGTTACGCAGATGAGCACTTGAACTTCTTTCCTACCAGGCATGCGCAATTAGGTGCCTCTGCCGAAATCTGATGAATCCTAACCAGATCATCTTGGGGTGCCCAGTTCAAGTTACGCATGAGTGCCTTGAACCGCCTCCAATCAAACTCTAGGCATGCGCAATCAGGCGCCTCTGCCAAAATTTGGTGATCCTTGCCCGATTACCTCGGTATTATCAGTCTAAGTTACGCAGATGAGCCTTGGACTATTTTACCTAAAATGAATAAATCATTTTGATGACAAGTTACTGTTGTGCAAACAAATTTAGTAAGCCGACAGGTAAAAGAATCAAAAGACTACCTTATTCATCAATGAAGTTACAAAAAGTTCCCTCTTTTATTACAATGTTCTTACGAAAGAATGAAGAATAAAAGAATAAGGAGAAAGTTATGGATCTCCTAGAACCCTCAACTTATTCGTCGCCTCGTCAATTACTCGACGATGAGTCTCCTCTACGGAGTGTTGGGCCTGCCGGCGTAAATCATCGTCGTTTATTGTCAGTTGCTGGGCCAACCGCTGACGAGACTCTTCAATAGTGCGGCTTCTCATTGTGCCTTCATGTTCGAGTTGTCCTCGTTGGAGGATCAACTCTTCCCGTTTCTTAACGGATTCTCCTAGCTGAGATTCGCTGGCCTCCAGAATAGCTCGGGCCTTAGCAATAGTATCTCTGGCTCTGAGGATAGCGGCCTGACTCCCTTCAATATCGAAGTCCACTGCCTCTAGCCCCCTGAGGACTGATTCCTGACTAGCTCGTAGTTCTGCCAACTCTCGGGACCAGACTTCCTCTTGGCGCCTCAATTCCTCTTGACGAGCCACCAACTCTACCCGAAGACACGCCCACTCGATCTCAGTGATCGCTTCAACATTCGCTTGGCGAACTGTGTTGAGTGTATTCACCTGATCTTCTAAAGCTTCGAGACGGGCTCGATAGGGAGCTGCTCGGTCTTGTCCCCCAATCCTTTCAATATTATCCAGATAGCTGGACAACATTGGACGTCCAAAACTAAAGAAATCTCTTCCGTCAAGAATCATCCCGATACACCTCCTTAGTAGCCGCATAAAATCATTTACACTATAGTTGAAGAATTCTTCAAGAGGGTCCATAGTGTCTGTGTTTAAAGAAGGCAGTACTAGGGAAGATGTCGCTGGAGGAGGAGTAGCATCCGTTGGTGTCAAGGAGGAAGAAGCCCGTCCCTGTGCTAGATTCATAACATGCGGGGCCAGTAAAGCCAACATGGACTTGGCAGAATTAGGAACCCGAGGAGAAGCATCATTCGTACAGGTCACTCGGGCAGTGCCACCAACAGAGATAGACAATGGTGTTTCTTCACCCGAAGTTCCTCCCGTGACAGAAGTAGCTTCGATTGAGAATTTCAAATTTTCTTCGTCTCCCGCTGGCGGAGGACTCGGGGCCGGAGGAGTCACCAACGTTTCAACGACCATAATAGTAGATGACGTTAATATTGCTGGCTGAGGAACAGAAGGCACGCCAATGACTACTGAAAAGGTCTCTTCAGAACAGACTGGTGGTGTCGGAGATGGCAGACTTGGGGATGGCGTAGCTTCTCTTGCTGCAGCCTCGATAGCCACCTCTGTCCTATCATCACTCCCGAGTTTATCGATAGGGGAAACTGAAGAAGGAATAGAAGGAGGAGTTGTCGTGAAGTAGTCTGCGTCAAATTCATTTGCAGAACTACCTAATCCACCCGCTGAGCCAGTGGTGCCCGAATAATCCACCCTCTCCTCAGACTCTCCCATGGTAGTCGAATGCATCGGCAAGTGGGGCTGACCACCTATAAAAAGCAAACAGGTAGTGTTACATATAACGAGGAAATATAAACAAGAAGATAGAATAAAAGAGCCATACCAGAAACAAGTCCAGTGGTCGGACTTGAAGGAGGAGCCATCGTTGTTTCCAAGAGCGCGCCCGCTTCACTACCCAGGGGTTGCGTCATGGAATGATCAACAGAATCTGCTGTTGGGGGAGTCAGGACCTCTATAACTCTTGGAGCTTCAGTAGGTCTACTTTCCTCTGCTGGCGCCGGAGGCAGAGTTGAAGCCAATAAGTCTGAAGCAAATTTGGCTGTCGTCTCTTGAGAGACTAAGAGGGTCCCCGGAGCTAGTTTTTGCTTCTTCTTTGCCGGTTCTCCTCTTGCAGGTCCACGACGTTTTACGGTTAGACTCTGAGGATGGGGAACCAAGTCTCGAGGAGCACCACCAGCATCAGCATCATCCTCATCACCATCATTGTCATCATCATCAGAGTCGTCAACACCTGATGGATCGACCTCTGCGCCAAGGAATTCGTCCATTCCTCTTACCCTTATTCTTTTAGACCCCTGGCGGCTGAAATAAAAGGCCTCTATTTCCTTACAACAACTCCGGTTGATGGAAAAATTAGGCACGTCGGCATTTGCGACACTATACCATGTGCAGAAGCTAAGAGTCATGGCTAACTCTGGTGACTTCTGAGGCAGGAGGAATTCAGCTCCAGTTCCACCAGCTGTAAAGTGGAACCAGCCATGGGCGCCCTCGTACAAGTTCCCTTCATAAGCCAGATCCTTGTTCGGATTACCCACATAAAGTTGGGAATGTTCAAACTGGCAAGCAAAGCGGCTTGGAGTGTATGGTTCAACATAACACTTGGCGTCTTGACGATACACCAAGTGCCCGGGTCGGATATTAAGGAGCCACCAGAATACTCCTGAAGATAAGACGGTAAAATTATCCGCTCCCAAAGTATCCTTGAACTTCGACCCGTATTCCCCACCATGAAAATCAGGGAAACATCGGAAGATCTCATAATTTTGGTGATGGCGGAGCGTCTTCCGGATTTGCGACATATAATGACTTTTCCATGAAGAGCGTTCATATAGCTCCACAAGGAGAGGCTTGTCAGCAGAGCGGTGTTCGGCCGCACTCATTAGAGAGGGACAGTGCATAACGAGCCACGCCATCAAGTAAGTGTAGGGCATCTCCACCCTGGGGTTTGGAACCTTCGACTTGGCAGTCTCCTTTGCCTTGCCATTTCCTTGCCCTTTTCCCTTGTCGGCAGAAATAAAACCATTACAGAGCTTTCGTAGTCCCCTTTGTAGGTTGCACACCATCGCGGGAAGGAGTTCGAAGGGTCGGCCATATGCAAGAAGAACTGCGGGATATACCACGTTCAATGCAATTGCCTCCTTCGGCAAAGACGGCACGACGCATCTCTTTAGCCACAGCATCAAGAACCCAGCAATGAGACCTCTATTGGATATGAGAAACTGAGCTTGGTAGTGGTAGCTCTTGAAGATTGTGCCAGGGTTGAACCCGCCTTCATTGGATTCATCCGTATAAAATATAACGCGAATCTTAGCAATACGGCGATCAATCTCCTTGACATCAGTAGGCTGTTGCCGAACTATCTTTGGAGTTTAAGCTGGCAAAAAGGTAATCGGCCCATTTCTTGTGACAAATACCCTGATTACACACACCTGCCATATCGGCACAGATGCGGTAATGACACATCATCTCCCAGTAAGTGTTGAAGATGCGCTCGTCCCCCATCTTCAGCATATTCAATTCTTCGGTGGTGGGGATATATTCTTCATACGGGACTTCGCCCATTGACAACCCGGACACTTCTAACATCTCATGGAGAGCAAGTCCCAGCTCACCCACTGGTGTAAAGAAAGTGCCGGTCTCAGGGTTGTACATCTCTAGAAGACCGAAAAAGTGATAGGCACTCTGAGGAATCCCGAATTGAATGTTTCTGATGGCTTTGAATAATCCGATTTCTCTCAGAACAGGTTCATGGGAATCTAGCATGTATTGGACAAGGCGGGCCCACCACATATTGCTAGAAGAGTAGACCCAGCCAGGCATCCTGAAATCATTAGCTGGGTATTGACCTCCTTGCGCCATGAACTCGCTTAGGAAAGTTCGTGCGCGAATTGGAACCTCTCCTACTGGGTGCTTCTTAGTGATTCTTCCAGGAAGCAACCCAGTGATACATCTTGTGGGACCATCTTGGTAAGCCCCGTGTGTGCCCAATTTGCCCGTAGGAACACAATCGTACTCCTAACTCAGCCCCCACTCCAATTCACGGTGCATGGCTAGCCTTTGAAGATAGACTAGAGGTTAGCTACGTTCCATGCTGGGCAGAAACATTAGCAAATCGCCAGATTGGTAAAGCCACATACCCTCTTCTTCAAAGAGGATCTGGTCTGATTGACCCATTGCGCCTCCAAAAAGGAATGCTGGTTTTTCCAACACTTCCCGGTTCATAGCTTCAAAAGGAGCATCAGTTATGATTTCCCGTGCGGTAGCAGGGTTGTATCTGATAAGCTTCTCCCTGCGCTCTCTCAAATCAGGCTTGTAGGCAGCAAGAACAGTGGTGAAACGGAACTGGGTGACTGAGTCTGCACCCCCGCCATAGCCAAAGTGATGCCCTTGGGAGATTGGGTCTACAGAATACCCAATTGAAAAAAGGAAAGAAATTAAAAGTTAGAAAATTTCTACAAATTTAGAAAATCTTCTAAGTATGAAAGCGCGAAGCTAAAAATTAGACCGCGCGAAGCAAAAAATAACTCCACGCGAAGCTAAAGATTAGACCGCGCGAAACTAAAAATAACTCCGCGCGAAACTAAAGATTAGACCGCAGGAAGCTAAAAATAACTCCGCACGAATCTAAAGATTAAACCGCGCGAAGCTAAAAATAACTCCGCACGAAGCTAAAGATTAGACCGTGTGAAGCTAAAAATAACTCCGCACGAAGCTAAAGATTAGACCGGGGGAAGCTGAAAATAACTCCGCGCAAAGCTAAAGATTAGACCGCGCAAAATTATTAAAATAAGCCTTGCGTTTACGAACGCGAAGCTAAAAATTCATAGCCTCGCAATGAAACGCGACAGCTAGTCAAAATAGCCCCACGTTTCAAGCGCGAGGATGACGCGATAGCTTCGCGTGGAGGAAGATCAAAGACCTTTTCCTTCTTCTCCAAGCCAGTTAGCAGGAGTAATGGCGATCTCGCCGATAAAAGAGAAGATTGGGCGGTTAAAACCGAGCCAAATCACTCTCTAAATATTCTAAAAAGCCCCAAAAGTGAGGTTCTTACCTCCGATGGGCGAAGCGTGGATTGGCTCGCCGTTGCCACGGCCGCTGCCACCGCTGCTTGCGCCGGCCGCCAATGGCGAAGATGCGCGAGAGGAAGCGCGAGTCTTGGGTGCCATTGATCTTGAAGAAAACAGAGAGAAATTGACGAAAAATTTGGGGAAGTTGGTCGGGTCGCCTGAGATTGTCTGATGGTCGGTCGCCTGGAGCACTGGAGTTCTTGAAAATTCTTCAGATGAGTGAAGAATTAAAAAAAAGTCCATTTAAATAAAGGAAACCGCCTCTTGGTATTCGGCGCGAAAATCAGAGCGATTGACTGATCAGTTTCTCCCTAAAACGCGAAGCTATTTAGCTTCGCGTGGTCATCTAAAACGCGAAGCTATTAGTTCCGTGTAACTATGCAAAACGCGAAACTAATTTGGTATTTTAGCTACGCGTTTCTATGAAGCTTGGACTTGGAAAGCATTGTTCGTCGCCTCTGCCAAGATCTGATAATCATCACTTGATTATCTTGGCATGGACAATTCAAGTTACGCACCTGAGCCTTGAATTGCCTCCATTAAAAACTAAGGTATGTGCAATTAAGCGCCTCTGTCTAAGTTAAATGATCCTTATCCGATCATTTCAGGTACTAACAAATCTAGGTTACGCAAATGAGCCTTAGATTGTTTTACCAAAACAATGAGTTATTTATTTATTGAGCAAGCAAAATTCTTGAAGCCAACAGATAAAGAGAAAAAGAGTTATCTTTATTCATAAAAATAAAAGGTTACATAAGAAGAGGGAGTTATAGCTCTCCCAAAAAGATTCAACATATTCATCGACTCACCAATAACCCGACAACGAGTCTCCTCCATGGAGTGTTGAGATTCTCCGGTTCACATACAAAAGATCTTCTCTGCAAATATCAACTATGATCTGTTTAAAGTTCTTAGTGGATTATCTGAAGATACTGCTATAAGAATCCTAATGAAGATGCACAAGTTGGATTCGACATGCTACAAGCCCTTAGATAATCATCTCTCTCCTCTTGGAAAGCGACAGAGATTGTCATCTAACAGAAATGGTCTTCAAGAAAACTTAATGAGCTGCCGCAGAGTTCTTGTAACCCCTTCAAAAGTTTAACTTTTGGAGCCAGAGCTTAAAACCTGCAACTATGTTGTAAAGTATATGCTTCTGGCTTCCTTAGAGTTACTTTTGCTGACGAAGATCGGAAGAGCCACATGCACTCCTCTTCAAGAAGGATCTGGTCCAAGTACTTCACTGTAGAAGAAGAATCAAGAGTTAGAGAAAACTCGAAAATCTTCTAATTATGAAAATGCGGAGCTAAGGATAAACTCCGCGCGCAGTTGAGGAAACAGCCTCGCGATTGAAACGCGACTGCTAGTCAAAACAGCCTCGCGATTGAAACGCGACTGCTAGTCAAAATAGCCTCGTGATTGAAATGCAACTGCTAGTCAAAATAGCCTCGCGGTTGAAATGCGACTGCTAGTCAAAATAGGCTCGCGTTGAAACGCGTTTGCTAAATTAAAATAGCCCCGTGTTTCAAACGCGAGGATGACGCGATAACTTCGCGTAAGAAGAAGACCAGAGTTTTTCTCCATCTTCTCCTTTCTTCTCAAGCCTCACGGCCGGAAAACGGCGATCTCGCCGGTTCAAAAAATGGCTGGTCAGTTAGAACCAAGCCAAAACACTCCAAAATTGATCTAAGGAGTCTAAAAGTTGGGAATTTCTACCTCTGATTGGTGCAACATGGATTGGCTTGACATTGTGGCTACTGCCCCGGCCGCCACCGCCACTACTAGTGCCGGTCGCCGATGGTAAAGAGGCGTGCGATGCCGTACTCTTCTTAGATGACATCCTAGTGATGAAAAATCTTTGGAAAGTCGAAGGAAGTTCGGTTGAAGATCATTCCTTCAAACTGATTTGCCCAAATCGCCGGAGCTCCAGACTCTTGGGTTCTTTGGATGAAATGAAGAAGAAGAAGAGCTTGAGGCTCTATTTAAAATGATCCGCCTCTTGGTATTCGGCACGAAAGTCAGAGCAGGAGTAATTACCGAGATATTATTGAGTAATTACTGCATAATTAATGAGCAATTACTCACTGAAACGCGAAGCTATTTAGCTCCGCGCAAGTGAACAAAACGCGAGATAAACTTGGTATTTTAACTCTGCATTTAAGGATCCAAAGTATTTCAAAATTTGCTAAGTTCTAAACCATTTTGAAAACTTTGGAGGGGGTTCTTTTGGCAGTGAAAATTTCTAAGTAAATAGAGTTTTCCACAACTGAACGCGGAGCTAACTCCGCAGCCCCGCATTTGGCTACTTTGGCCCCGCGTTTGGCTACTTTAGCCTCGCGTTTGGACAAAACGCGGAGCTATTCAATAGCTCTGTGTCAGTTCCGTGTTCTGGTTCGATAGCTTCGCATTTTGATGCGATTAGCTCCGCATGAGCAGATAATCAGAATCTCAAATTGATTGAGATTATGATTTGGGCTTATCCAAATACCCGAATTGAATCCAATCAGAATTCCAAATCAAGAGATTCAAATCAAAACTAAGATATTTGATTGGAATCCTTGATGAGAGCAAATTCTATTCAGATAGAAACTCTCAAATCATCCTAAGGCTATAAATACCCTCTTGGGGAAGACCTAGGGGTCTTTTTTTTCGGTTTTTCTTTTCTTCTTGGAGAATTCAAGTTATGCACAGAGCCTTGAGTTCGTGAAAGACCAGAGAAGATCGTCTACAGTCAACCGCTACCTTCAAGAGAGAAGAGCTCGACGCCCGATTGTCCAAAGGAGCTTCTCGATAGATCCCATCGCCATAGATCCCACACTATCATTGTAAAAGAGTGCGATCGATATATATAAATCCTCTCATTTGTTCTTTTTATCTTGTTCACTTTCATTGTAATATAAGTTGTATTCAATGGAAGGAAGCAAAACTTTTGCAGCGAACACACGCCAACTTCATACATCAACCTCCTAAATACTTGCATGCCACTGTTGCCGGCTAGCCCTTAAAAGAATGGGGAATGGACATAGTGGGGCCAATTACTCCACTATCATCTAGAGGATATCAGTTTATACTTGAAATAACCGATTATTTCTCGAAATGGGCTGAAGTTGTACCCATGAAGGAGGTAAAAACTGCTGATGTGATCAAATTAATTAAACATCACGTGATCTGTCACTTCGGTGTCCCTTGGAGAATTATTCATGATAACGAGCCATAGTTTATCAGCCAGAGGTTTTCACAATTCTGTGATAAATTCAGGATCAAAAATATTGCATCAACGCCGGCAGCCAATGGCCTAGCCGAAGCCTTCAACAAAACGATTATTAAGCTTCTTCGAAAGTTTATCTCTTCCAATAGGCGAGACTGGGATGAGAAGTTAGGAGAGTGTTTGTGGGTTTACCACACCATAGTTCGCACTTCTACTAAAACTACACCTTTCTTTCTTGTGTATGGAAGTGAGGTTGTTTTTCCCTTAGGGATCCAGATACTCTCGTTGAGAGTAGCTTTAGCTGCAAGAATGACAACAGAGGAAAGGCACCGGCAGAGACTTCAAGAACTTGAAGCACTAGATGAGAAGCGTTTCCAAACTCAATAACAAATTGAGCTGTATCAAGCACGAGTCTCACAAACATTCAACAAGAAGTTCAAATAGAGGACCTTCAAATAACGAGATTTGGTCCTGCCTATCGAAAGGCCTATGATCATGACCCATAAAACCAAGAGCAAGTTTGAGCCTAAATGAGAAGGATCGTTTGTGGTAGAAACGGTATATTCAAATGGAGCATACAGTCTAATGAATCAAGATGGCGATGGGATGATGATGCCTATTAATGACAAATTCCTGAAGAAATACTATATATAAAAAAAAATATGTCATGTTAAAGCTCTTACCTCTGTCAATAAGTTCAAGATACGTATGAGAGAACTTGAACTATCTTCACCAAGTTACTAGGCATGTGCAATTAAGCACCTCTGTCAAAACCGATGATCCTGACCCGATCATCTTGGCATGAGAAATTAAGCACCTCTGCCAAAACTAATGATCGTGACCCGATCATCTTTACATGTGCAGTTTAAGTTACGCGAGAGAGCACTTGAGCTGCCTTAGCCAAAATTCCACACCGAGCACATCATCACTTGTTGCTCGAATTAATATTGGAATTAAAGAATCAAAGAATTTTCTTTATTCATAAATTCAAAGAACGAAGACAAAGTAGTAAAAAGCTAAAAGAGTTCAAACAGATTGAACCTCTTCATTTATTACAACAAAAAGCAAAAAAAGGAAAAAAAACACAAAGAGGTCAAAATTCTCCCAAAAGCTTTAGCTTAGTTTCTGTTTGGTCAATGACTTGGCGACGGATCTCTTCCACAGAGTGTAAAGCCCGGTGATGCAAATCATAATCATTTATAGTAAGCTGCTGAGTGAGCCGTAAGAGGGATTCTTCAATTGCTCGACTCCTCACTATGCCCTCTTGTTCGAGTTGTCCTTATTGTAGGATCAACTGTTGGCAGTGAAAATTTCTAAGTTAAAAGGATTTTCCACAACAGAACGCGGAGCTAATTCAATAGCCCCGCGTTTGGTTACATTAACCCTGCGTTTGAATAAAACGCGGAGATGTTTAATAGCTCCGCGTTGATTCCGCAGTCTGGCTTGTATTAGCCTCGCATTTGAGTAAAACGTGGAGATGATCAATAGCTCCGCGTTAGCTCCGCGTTTTGGTTATTTAGCGTCGCGTTTTGATGCGATTAAAGCTCCGCGTAAGCAGATAACCAGAATCTCAAATTGATTAAGATTATGATTCTGGGCCTATCAAAATACCCGAATCAAGTCTAATCAGAATTCCATCAAAACTAAGATATTTGATTGGAATCCCTGATAATGACGAGTTCTATTTAGATAGAAACTCTTGCATTAACTTGGGGCTATAAATACCTTCCTGGTGAAACCCTAGGGGTCTTTTTTTTGGCATCGGAAGCCTCCTATCGATCCTTTGGCAATTCAAGTACGCGAGAGAGCCTTGAAGCCTTTAGTGATCATCTTCTGGTCCGGCAATTGAAGCCTTTGCTGATCATCTTCAGAAATCTTGGAGAATTCAAGTTACGCACAAAGCCTTGAGTTCGTGAAGATCAGAGAAAATCACCATCTTCTTTCTGGAGTTCTTGAGAAGTTCAAGTTACGCAAGAGAGCCTTGAGCAAATCAAAACCAGAGAAGATCGTCTATATTCGGCCGATATCTTTAAAAGAGAAGATTTCAACGTACCGATCGTCCAAAGGAACTGCTATAGATCCCATCGCCACAGATCCCACAACACATTGTAAAAGAGAGAGATTGAACCATAAAATCCTCTCGTTTGTTCTCTATATATCTTGTTCACTTCTATTGTAATCTAAGATGTATTCAATGGAAGGAAGTGAAGGAACTTTTACGACGAACAAACTGGCGACCACAGTGGGAGCCATCTCTTTCACTGATGAAGAGATAGTGGCGCAATCAGATGTTGACTTGATCGGATCCAAAGTAGACACACTGGTCGTTGAAATCAACCATTAGAAGTACGAGGAGTTCCTCTCCTCCGGATCAGGTGACTTAGATGAGACACGGCACTATCATCGCATGTACTCCAATGCCTGAGTGACGGGTAGAAAGGTATCCACCGAGAGACGGGGATCCTTGGAGACTGCAGCTATAGAGCCGGAGTTCACACAAGAAATCCTAGCCGAGGAAGAGCTTCCGATTGCCAAAGAAGACGTGGAACTGGACTGACCAGGACCCAATTCTGGAACAGGAACCTGAGAGCGAGGCGTAGAGCCCTCAAAGCCCGCCTTGGACGCGGAGCTAACTCTAGAGGACGCGAGGCTATGGTCCCTCGTAAATTGGCTCGCGCTACCCGCGAGACCAATCTCTACCGCATTAAACGCGAAGATACAACTTGCCTTAAAAGCAAGGAAAAGCCAGCGTGTGATTTTCTACGCGAGGCTGGTAATACTGACGAGTTACGCAAGATACCCAACACTCGCGAGTTACGCGAGTATAAAAATTATTCAAAGTCAGCGTGTGATTCTCCATGCGAGGCTATTACTGTGCCTAGCGAGAGACGCGAAGCCAGTAAGGGTTGCGCTAGTCGCAGAATACCCAACACTCGCGAGTTACGCGAGTATAAAAATTATTCAAAGCCAGCGTGTGATTCTCCACGCGAGGCTATTACTGTGCCTAGCGAGAGACGCGAAGCCAGTAAGGGTTGCGCCAGTCGCAGAATACCCAACACTCGCGAGTTACACGAGTATAAAGATTATTCAAAGCCAGCGTGTGATTTTTCACACGAGGCTATTACTGTGCCTAGCGAGAGACGCGAAGCCAGTAAGGGTTGCGCTAGTCGCAGAATACCCAACACTCGCGAGTTACGCGAGTATGAAAATTATTCAAAGCCAGCGTGTGATTTTCCACGCGAGGCTATTACTGTGCCTAGCGAGAGACGCGAAGCCAGTAAGGGTTGCGCTAGTCGCAGAATACCCAACACTCGCGAGTTACGCGAGTATAAAAATTATTCAAAGCCAGCGTGTGATTCTCCACGCGAGGCTATTACTGTGCCTAGCGAGAGACGCGAAGCCAGTGATACTTGCAATAAACGCAAGACTTCTGACACCCACAAGGAACGTCAGGATGATTGGCAGATAGTTGTCAGTCGTAAAAACCGCTCTAAGCGCGAAGCTATGATCTGCGTTAATCGCAAAGATAAGCCAGCGTGCAAGAACTTCCTTTCACGCGGGGCTATTATTCCAGAAGCTAAACTTCCAAGGACACACCAAGCCAGCGAGAAACGCGAGGCTAGTGTGGATAAGCGCAGAGCTATTCTTCAGGCCCGCAATGTGGAACGCGAGGCTATTCCTAAGCCACGCGAGGATCGGTCCGACCCCAGAGTCAGGGTTGATCAATCAAAGAAGCTTCAGTGGATTCTTAAACACTCTCAAGAGTTGAATGGACCTCTTGATTCCATGGCTAGAGGAACTGACCTCAGGGAACATCTCTCTAAGAAGAGAGGCATAGACCAACTTCAAGTTGAACATAGTTGCCATTGCCAGCAACTTGTGACAGCAGTATCAGCCGTAACGGATAACTGTGGCTGCAGCAAGAACAGGATATCTGTGTTCGACCGATTAAACGAGTCAAACCAGAATCCTACTAAGAAGACAAGAACCACTCCCCTGAAACAAGGGAGAGCTGTAACTTCCAATATGGTAGGAAAAGGGAAGAAAATTGCAGAGACAGATGATGATTCAGAATCGAGCGATGATAAACCTCATCGTATTACTCGACTAAGATCAGGAGCCGTCCCGCCCCGAAATTATAAGAAGCTCGCAGCGGGTTCTTACGACGAAGACAGCGATAATTCCGCTATAGCCTCGCCCCCATCCTCTATATCGTCTCGGCTACAGAAGTCAGCATCGCATATGGCAGATAAATCTGATGATATCAATCAGAGATTTGAGGCTCAAGAAAGAATGATTCGAGAGCAACAGAAAACGATTGAAGACCTTAAGATGCTACTTTTAAAAGTTGTTGAGGATAATGCTAAACAGGGCAAGAAGACTCCAAATGAAGAAGAACAGGAGGAGAAAGCCCACTCGATGCATGAGGAAGAAGATAGATTTTCTTTCCATGATCCGCATGAAAAAAAGCTTGAAAAGTTACAGAATCAACTCGAAGCCTTGATGCGTAAAAAAGAGTTGAAGGAGTCAGGGGTCTCTAGACCATATCCAGCAGAATGGGATGTGGTACCCTATCCTCCAAAGTATAAGCCGTTCAAGTTGGAGCCCTATGACGGGAAGGGATCGCCCAGTCAGCACATCTATTATTTCTTGTCACAAGCAGGACATCTGTTGGGTAATGACCCAATTATGACAAAAGTATTCGCGAGTACTTTGCGAGGGCCTGCCTTTACTTGATTCATGCAGTTGCCCCCAGGATCTATTAATGCCTGGTTTGATGTAGAGAAGTTATTTCTCTCACGTTTCTTTGAGGATGACACTGAGATTATTGTTCATTCCCTCCTTGCAACTAGACAAGGAGAACAAGAAATGGTTAAAGATTTCATAGAAAGGTTCCGGGAGAAGTCCGTACATTGTAAACATGGAATGATCCAGGAAACTCTAGTCGAGACCTGTCGACACAACCTTAAGACCAATGTGCTCCTCAAAATGGGGGCCGTAGAGTCTAAAACGTGGAGGGACCTGCTCAAACAAGGAGAGCAAGCTGAAGACTTGATTTGCCGAGTCGAGGAATCCCGCGGATCAAGGAACTCTGGGGGTAGTAAGCCATATACCCAAAACAACAGTAATAAGAATAAAGGGAAAGCAGTCATGTCATCAGAAACTGCTCCTCAGAAAACCGGTCCTCCGCCAGAGCCAAAGCCTCAAGGACAGCGAGGATCAAGGCAAATCAGACCGCAACAAGAAAGGAATTACACTTTCAAGGTGGAACAAACATATATCCTCTTTCACCTGCTCCAGAAGAAAGGAATGCTAAAACTTCCAGAGAATAAGAAGCCAGAAGATGCGGGTAAGACTAAAGACCCCAATTACTGTCTTTATCACCGGAATGTTGGACACCCTACCAGGGATTGTTTTCCCCTTAAGAACAGAATCCACGCACTAATAAAGGCTGGAGTTTTGACGCTTAAGGAAGAGCAGAAGAAAGTCACTGCTAATATGGCAACCATAATGGTCGGAACCCACGAGTTTCCCGCAGGAGTGACCCCAATCCCTAAGGGTAAGATGGTCACGAAGAATCTTGATCAGCACAACAAAGCCCAAGAGGGACTGGTCCCCGTAACAACCCAAAAGGGGGAAGTTATGTGGGTTCACCCCGACTTGCTGGAAGATGAACAATGGACTACTTCAGGAGGTCAAGAGAAGAAACGGGCTGTTAATGCCATTTCTGCAGATATAAAGGAAGAATATGTAGTTTCGGGGGCCTTCACAGATTCTAAAGAATAACCCGAACTTTTGGCCACCCATCAAGATGGGACAGGCCCTTCCGGTACTCGATCTGGAAAGACATATCTTAAGGACTACACTAGAGTGGATCCAAAAGATATCTATGCAGAACTCGCAAAGTCTGCAAAGCAGAAAGGACTTCGTTTCTAGAAGAATCCTATCAGAGATGAAGGAGCCAAAGAAACTCCCTTCGAATTTGACATAATTGCGCAGTTGGCTAACATCCCAGCGCGAGTAATGCTTTACGAATTGTTGAGATTATCAGAATCAACACGTGAAGCTCTAAGAGAGGCCTTGGCAGACACTGAGTCATTCCTAGCTCAGATTGTTGAACCAGCCATCGAAGAGCGGGACTCTTGCCCCCACTGTCATCAAGTGAGGAGGCAAGTCCCACAAATCATTTTCTCCCCAGAAGATATGCAGGTGAGGAATATAAAGCATAATAGGCCTTTATATTTCACTGGATATGTCGGGTCCACAAAAGTGGACCGAATTCAGATTGATCCAGGTTCTGCACTCAGCGTCGTGCCCAGTAGATTGATGCAGCTATTGGGGATTTTCCTTCATCGCTTGACACCTACACACACTACCATCTATGGATTCAACGCTAATAATAGCCATCCTCTTGGTAAGATCCGATTGCGGTGTCAAATTGGAGACTTGAAAACGGAGGTTACATGCTACGTAATTGATGCTGATACCTCCTACAATATTTTATTGGGGCGACCTTGGATCCACTCTCATATGATAGTTCCGTCGACTCTTCACCAGTGCATGAAATATTGCGATGAGGAAGGAGAGGTCCGGACACTAATTGCTGACAAGCAGCCATTCAAAGGGTTGGAAAATTACTTCACAGATGCTGCACTCTACAAGCCAGCACATGAAGCCTCCAATGACGGTCATAGCAAGTCTCCAAAGCCCAGCGACAGTGGCAATGAAGCCGACACTGAGTACGAGCTTCTTGGAGAAGATGACGGGGGTGATTACGAAATCAACCCTCACCTAGATCTTAGCTTAGGTCTTGATAATATAGTGGATGTAATAGAAAGTGAATGGGTTATCAATGAAAGTGTAAAGTTAGTCTACGAGCATGCTGTAGCTACTAAGTCTGAGCCCTCTTGTACCTCCACCGAAGCGGATGGCCTGACCGAACTTGAAGTTCTGGCGGCATATCATTTGCCCCTCAGGTCTTCCCTCCTCTCTCAATTAAAAGTAACCGAGGATCAAGGGCACTTCTTTGAAGTGCCTCCCCGACAGAAGTCCCAAAGGCCGATCATGTTCGGCAAAGTGGCCACGTCGCCTCGACAGAGACAAAGTAGTGAAAGTGATGAACAAACATCACCTCAATTCCACTTATATGAGCAAAGGTCCCGACAGATGATGGAGAAAATGGGATATAATTTTATCCAGAAGCCGGGATTAAACTTTGGAAAAGGGAGACGGAATCTCATACCCTCGTTTAGATCGAGAGGAAAGAGTCCTGATTATTATCAGAAGACCCGCAGGGGGTTGGGCTATATATCTACTCCACCCTCATCGCCATCCAAGGATGAAGAGAGTTCTTCGGATAAAGAAGAAACATCTTCACTAGATCATGATTCAGATATAAGCACCGGTGCTTGGTTTCAATCTTTGACAATCAATATGGTTTCAGCCGCGCCAGAAAGCGACGAGGAACCAATTGACGTTCAAGATGATGCTTGGGCTAGGCATATGGATACTCTCTGGGATGTCCGCTTTGAACAGCGTGACCCGCCCACAGAAGACAAATTAATACAGGTTAACATGGAAACGGAAGAAAATCTGAAACCCATTTTCATAAGCGACACACTAACTCCTTTAGAAAAAGAGGAACTTATATCCCTTATCAAAGAGTATATAGATGTGTTCGCATGGAGTTATGAAGATATGCCTGGGTGACCCTCAAATTACCACACACTGGTTAAATATAAAAGAAGATGTCAAACCTGTTAAACAGCAACAGAGGCGTTTTCGACCGGAATTGATGGAGGCAATAGTTGCTGAGGTCAACAAGCTTATACAATCCGGGTTCATCCGTGAAGAACAACACCCAGACTGGGTGGCAAACATAGTGCCAGTTCGCAAAAAGAATGGCAAAATCCGGATATGCATTGACTTTCGAGATCTGAACGCTGCATGTCCCAAGGATGAATTTCCACTCCCCATCACCGACGTGATGATCGATAATACTTGCGGTTATGAGAGAATGTCCTTTATGGATGGCTTCTCAGGTTATAACCAAATCAAGATGCACCCGGATGATGAAAACCATACAGCTTTCAGAATGCCACAGGGGGTATACTGTTATACGGTGATGCCATTCGGATTAAAGAATGCATGTGCCACCTACCAATGCGCAATGAGCGCCATATTCAAAGAACACCTACGCAGAACAGTGGAGTGCTATGTGGATGACTTAGCGGTTAAAAGCAAAGACAAAGAAGATCATCTTCACGATTTAAGAGTGGTCTTCGATCTTATGCGGAAACATCACTTGAAGATGAATCCTACCAAGTTGTTCATGGGGGTATCCAGTGGGAAGTTTCTAGGGTTCGTAATAACTTCAAAAGGAATTTTCCTCGACCCTGAAAAGGTAAAAGCGATTAGCGAAATGCCGCCTCCCCGCAATCTTAAGGAATTAAGGGGATTACAAGGGAAGCTCGCTTATATTCGGCGCTTCATATCCAACTTATCTGGACGATGCCAACTATTCTCCAAACTTATGAAGAAGGGAGTGTCTTTCATATGGGATGAGGCATGTCAGCAGGCATTCGATGACCTCAACGAGTACCTTACTAAGCCTCCTGTACTAATGGCGCCAGCCCCTGGGCAGCCCTTCCTTATATATGTAAGGGCCATGGATAATGCTTTAGGAGCATTACTTGCTCAATATAATGAGCACGGCCATGAACATGCCCTCTACTATTTAAGTAGAACAATGATTGGGGCCGAACAGCGGTATACCCCGATTGAAAAGGAATGTTTAGCCCTAGTGTTTGTTGTTCAGAAAATGCGACACTACCTTTCGGGGCAAACAATTCATGTTATATCACGGGTTAATCCCCTGAAGATTCTAATGACCAAATCGGGATTCTTAAATGGCCGATTTGCAAAATGGGTGCTCTTACTATCACCCTATGACATACATTTTGTCCCTCAAAAGGCCATGAAGGGACAGGCAATCGCTGATTTCCTTGCAGACCATCCAATTTGGTCCAAATTAAAGCAGACATCAGAAGTCAACACAGTTACCAAAGAACAGCCTTGGCAAATGTTCTTTGATGGTGCTGCGAGACGATCTGCTGCTGGAGTGGGGGTTGTACTAATATCCCCACATAAACATATATTGCCTAATGGTTACTCATTAACAGAACCGTACACTAATAATGTAGCGGAGTACAACGCACTTATTATCGGCTTAAAAATAGCTCTCCAACTGGGGGTGAACCACCTAGAGGCATATGGAGATTCTAAGCTCATTGTCAATCAGATGACAGGTGAGTATGAAGTCAGACATGAAGCCCTTATCCCCTATAATCAGCTAGCTATTGAGCTAGCAGGATATTTTGAACAATTCTACATATATCACGTATCTCGAAATGAGAACATTTATGCAGATGCTCTTGCCGCATTAGCCGCAACGCTGGTAATCCCGCCAGGTGAAGCTAAAAGCATCACCATTGGTAGTAGAGAACTCCTCCACCCAGATGTGGTATCTCAAGCCGAAGAGGTATGCCAGATTGGCTTAAAGTTAGAACCCCGTGATTGGCGATTTCCGTTTGTGGATTATGCCTTGCATGGGATATTACCAGAAGATCCTAAGGAAGCCACCTCAATAAAGAGGAAGGCCCAAAGATTTCATTACGACCAAAAACTTCAGACTTTGTATAGAAAGTCAAGAGGTGGTCTATTGCTATGCTGCATATCGAAAGCGGAAGTAGAACAAGTGCTGAAAGAAACACATGATGGAATATGTGGAGCTCATTAGCCCGGTCCCAAACTTGGAGACTGTATAAAAAGGCTGGGGTACTACTGGTCGAGCATGGTTACAGAAGCAATGGCATACGCTAAACGATGTCATGCATGCTAAATACATGCCAATTTTATTCATCAACCCCAAGAATACTTGCACAATACCGTCGCAAGCTGGCCATTTGAAGCCTGGGGAATGGACATTGTGGGGCCCATAACTCCCCCGTCATCCAGAGGACATCGGTTTATTCTTGCAATAACCGATTATTTTTCAAAATGGGCCGAAGCCGTGCCCATGAAAGAGGTGAAAACGGCAGATGTGATCAAGTTTATCAAGCATCATGTCATTTCCCGCTTTGGCATCCCCCGACGGATTATTCATGATAATGGTCCGCAATTCATTAGTCAGGGATTCTCCAGATTCTGCAATAAGTTCAGAATCAAAGATATTGCTTCAACGCCATATAATCCCGCGGCTAATGGGTTAGCTAAAGCTTTTAACAAGACGATCATCAAACTCCTTCGGAAGTTCGTCTCTTCCAATAAACGAGATTGGGATGAAAAGTTGGGAGAATGTTTGTGGGCTTATCGCACCACCGTTCGCACCCCGACTAAAGCTACCCCGTTCTCTTTGGTTTACGGAAGTGAGGCTGTCTTGCCTCTTGAAATCCAGATACCATCCTTGAGAGTGGCTTTAGCCACGAAGATGACGACAGAAGAGCGCCATCAGCAAAGATTGCAAGAACTAGAGGCGTTAGATGAAAAACGTCTCAGGGCTCAACAGCAGATTGAGTTGTATCAAGCCCGAATATCTCAAACGTTCAATAAGAACGTCAAACCAAGGACCTTTAAGCAAGGAGACTTGGTTCTGGCTGTTAAAAGGCCAATGGTGCTAACCCACAAGACTAAGGGTAAGTTTGAACCCAAGTGGGAAGGACCGTTTATTGTGGAGACAGTATACTCCAGTGGAGCCTATCGCTTAATGAATCAAGATGGCGACAGGATGATGATGCCGATCAATGGCAAATTTCTGAAGAAATACTATTCTTAGTACCCCTGGAGATACGCGTCTTCTCTTTTTCTTAGGCATGCGCATTGTGCGCCTCTGACCTAAACCTGGTGCGTTTGGTTCTCAAGTTTGAACCACCTCCAGTCTTTCCTAGGCATGCGCAGTTTGGCGCCTCTGACCTAAACCCTGGTGTGTTTGGTTCTCAAGTTTGAACCACCTCCAAGTCTTTTCTTAGGCATGCGCATTGTGCGCCTCTGACCTAAACCCTGGTGTGTTTGGTTCTCAAGTTTGAACCACCTCCAAGTCTTTTCTTAGGCATGCGCATTGTGCGCCTCTGACCTAAACCTGGTGCGTTTGGTTCTCAAGTTTGAACCACCTCCAGTCTCTTTTCTTGGGCATGTGCAGTTTGGCGCCTCTGACCCAAACCTGGTGTGCTTAGTTCTCAAGTTTGAACAGCCCCCAATCTTCTTTTAGGCACGTGTAATTAAGCGCCTCTGACCTAAAAAGTATGAATTGCCCAAACGCCAACTAGGCAATGGGAAGAGAACGAGTTTCTCGCCAACCCATCATACTAGGGTAAAAGTATGAATTGCCCAACGCCAACTAGGCAATGGGAAGAGAACAAGTTTCTCGCCAACCCATCATACTGGGGTAAAAGTATGAATTGCCCAACGCCAACTAGGCAATGGGAAGAGAACAAGTTTCTCGCCAACCCATCATGCTGGGGTAAAAGTATGAATTGCCCAACGCCAACTAGGCAATGGGAAGAGAACAAGTTTCTCACCAACCCATCATGCTGGGGTAAAAGTATGAATTGCCCAACGCCGACTAGGCAATGGGAAGAGAACAAGTTTCTCGCCAACCCATCATACTGGGGTAAAAGTATGAATTGCCCAACGCCAACTAGGCAATGGGAAGAGAATAAGTTTCTCGCCAACCCATCATACTGGGGTAAAAGTATGAATTGCCCAACTCCAACTAGGCAATGGGAAGAGAACAAGTTTCTCGCCAACCCATCATGCTGGGGTAAAAGTATGAATTGCCCAACGCCAACTAGGCAATGGGAAGAGAACGAGTTTCTCGCCAACCCATCATACTGGGGTAAAAGTATGAATTGCCCAACACCAACTAGGCAATGGGAAGAGAACTAGTTTCTCGCCAACCCATCATACTGGGGTAAAAGCATGAATTGCCCAACGCCAACTAGGCAATGGGAAGAGAACTAATTTCTCGCCAACCCATCATACTGGGGTAAAAGTATGAATTGCCCAACGCCAACTAGGCAATGGGAAGAGAACAAGTTTCTCGCCAACCCATCATGCTGGGGTAAAAGTATGAATTGCCCAACGCCAACTAGGCAATGGGAAGAGAACAAGTTTCTCGCCAACCCATTATACTGGGGTAAAAGTATGAATTGCCCAACGCCAACTAGGCAATGGGAAGAGAACGAGTTTCTCGCTAACCCATCATACTGGGATGAAAGTATGAATCGCCCAATACCGATAAAGTAAAGGGAAGAGGAAAAGTTTGGCATTTAAGCCCAAACGTACTCCTCGACAACTCACCATGTTGAGGGGAATAATATGGCTAGCCCAACTCAAACAGTAGTTGGTAAAGGCTAATCAAATCCGTTAATAGCTGGGGGTTTGCTAAAAATCCCATATTAAACTTTAATTGTTATTTCAGTTCAAGAAATTGAGCATAAACGATACCGAGATAAATCGTTTTGACGACAGGTTATTTGTTAGGCAAGCAAATCTGTTTTGAAGCCGGTAAATAAAAGAGTCAAAAGAATCATCTTTATTAAAAAGGTGAAGATACAAAAAGAATTTCAAAGAAACATCGTAAGGTTATCTCTCTCCTGTTTACGAAGTTCTTATTACAAGGAAGATAAAAGCGTAAAGAGAGATGAAACTATTGGCCTCCCAGGAGTCTCAATTGGTTTATTGTCTCGTCCAAATTTCTACGATGAGAAGCCTCTACGGTTTGTTGACCTTGCCTACGCAACTCATCATCACTTATTGTAAGTTGTTGCTGACGAGATTCTTCTATGGCACGATTCCTGGCCATCTCTTCCTGCTGAATCTGCTCCTGCTGGACAAGCAACATCTCCCGCTTCTTGACAGATTCTCCTAATCGGAGTTCATTTTCTATCAAGGTGGCCCAAGCTCTGGCAATCATCTCCTGGGCTTTAGAGATGGCCGCCTGACTTTCCTCAATTCCAAAGTTTACCCTCTGCAGGTCGCCAAGAACAGATTCCCGACTGGCCTGGAGCTCTGTCAGCTCCGGAGACCATCTCTCCTCCTGCTGCCTTAAAATATTTCTTTGAGATAAGGATTCTGCCCGAAGCCGCGCCAGCTCTATCTCAGTAATCGCCTCCACATCCACCTGACGGAGTGTGTGTAGCGTGGTCACCTGCTCTTCTAAGGCTGCAAGGCGGGCCCGGTATGGAGCTGCTCGATCTTGTCCACCGAATTCTTCGATATTTCCTAAATAGCGGAGTAACAGTGGAGAATCGTGGCTAGCAAGAACCATCTCGACACATCTTCTTAACAAATGCATAAAATCCTCGACAGTGAAGCCAAAAAGTTTTTCAAGAGGATTTGCACTGTCGGTAGGCAAAGCAGGTAATGCCAAGAAAGGTGTCGTAGGCAAGGGAGCAGTAGTTGCTGGAATTGGAGAAGAAGAAGCCCGTCCCTGCATTAAATTCATAATATGGGGGACCAGTAGAGCCAGTGCAGATCTGGAAGAGATGGAGACCCCAGACGAAGTACCGATAGTACAAATCACTTGGGTACCCCCACCAACAGGAAGAGAAGATGGGATCACTTCGCCTGAAGCTCCTCCGGTGGGAGAAGCATCTTCGAACGAGAATTTCAAATTATTCTCCTCCCCTGCTGGAAGGCTTGGAGTCGGAAGAGTTGCAGGTATCTCAGCAGCCACGACAACAGACGACGTTAAAATCGCTGACTGAGAAGGCACACCAACGACTGTGGGAAATGTCTCAGTGGAATAGACTGGCGTTGGAGATGGCATGCTAGGAGAAGGTGTAGCCTCATTAGCAGCAGCTGCGATAATAATTTCAGTTCTCTCGTCACTTCCTAATTCGTCAATTGGGGGAATTGAAGAGGAAACAGAGGCAGGAGCCGGTGTGGAATAATCAGCTGCAAACTCACCAGCAGAGCGACCCACACCGCCAACGGAGCCGGAATGGTCCATTCTATCGTCAGACTCTACTTAGGTAGTAGAGTGCATTGGCGAGAGAAGTTGATCACCTGCATTTCAGAAGACCAGAAAAGCAGTGTGACGTTAAAATAATAACAGGCGAAAGATAAAATGCTAAAGGCCATACCGGGCGATACAAGTCCAGTTGTCGGACTTGAAGGGGGAGCCATTGTTGTTTCCAGCAGTGTATCCGTCCGCTACCCGTTAGTTGCGCCCCAGGTTCTGCCACAGGCTCTACGGCCAAAGGAGCTGAAATCTCAGCAACACTTGGAGCTTTGGCAGGTTCATCCTCCCTTGCCAACGCTGAGGGTACAGCTGAAGCTAACAAGTCGGAAGCAAGTTTGATAGCCATTTCTTGGGGGGCTATCAAAGTTTCCTGTGCCAGTTTTTGCTTCTTACCCGGCCTTTTCTTTAAAGTGCCGCGGCGTTTGAGAGTTGGACTCAGGGAACGACTGATAACAGGCTGAGGAACTCCACCAGCACTAGTATTGTCGTCATCATCACCGACATCATCGTCTGATTCGCTGACATCCGAAGGCTCAGCCGCAGCACCAAGGAATTCTTCCATTCCTTTTATCCTTACCCTAGAAGCACCCTGGCGGCTAATATAGAGGGCTTCAATCTCTTTGCAACAACTGCGATTGAGAGAGAAGCCGGGCACGTCAGCATTCGCAATATTGAACCAATTGCAGGAGCTGAGGGTCATGGCCAATTCTGGCACCTTCTGGGGCAAGGAGAATTCAGCCTCGGTCCCGCCCGCTGCAAAATGGAACCAGCCACGAGCGCCTTCGTATAAATTCCCCTCGTGAGCGAGATCTTTATTTGGATTGCCCACATAGAGTTGAGAATATCCAAACTGGCGAGCAAAGCGACTCGGAGTATATGGCTCGATCTGACACTGGAGATCTTGACGATACACCAAGCGTCCGGGATGGATGTTGAGAAGCCACCAGAACGCTCCTGTAGATAAAGTAGTGAACTTATCTGCTCCCACGGCATCCTTCAGTCTCGTCCCATATCCTCCGCCGGGAAAGTCAGGAAAACACCGGAAGATCTCGTAATTCTGAAAGCTACGAAGAGTCTTCCGAATCTGGGACATATAATTCTGTCTCCATGAAGAACGTTCATACAGTTCTACAAGGAAGCACTTTTCGCCAGAACGATGCTCCGGTGCACTCATTAAGGAGGGACAGTGCAAGACAAGCCACGACATCAAATAGGTGTAGAGCATCTCCACCCTAGGGTTTGGAGTTTTCGGCTGGGCAGTCTCCTTCGACTTGCCCTTTCCTTTCCCCTTGACTTTAATAGGAGGGAGGAAATCACGACAGAGCACCCTCAGTCCATATTGCAAATTGCATATCATGGCGGGAAGGAGTCCAAGGGGTCGGCCGTATGCAAGAAGAACCGCTGGATATACCACGGTCACTGCAATCGCTTCCTTGGGCAATGACGGCACGACGCATCTTTTGAGCCACAGCATAAAAAACCCGGCAATGAGACCTCTGTTGGAGATCGGAAATTGGGCTTGATAGTGATAGCTCTTAAATGAGGTACCGGGACCGTATCCATTCTCATTGGATTCAGTGGTATAATATAATAGATGGCGGCCCTTAGCAATACGGTGATCAATCTCTGAGCCATAGATGGGTGGATGACCATGGATAATGGCCGAGCTATCCTTAGAATTCAAGTTGGCAAAAAGGTATTCGGCCCATTTCTTATGACCAATACCGTGGTTAGTGCACATGTCAAGTCAGCGCAAATATGATAATGGCACATCATCTCCCAGTATGTGGCATGGATGCGCTCATCCCTCGCCAATAGCATATTCAACTCATCAGTGGTAGGGATATACTCCTCGTAAGGGACTTCGCCCATCGAGAGCCCAGAAACCTCAAACATCTCGTGGAGAGCGAACCCTAGCTCACCCACTGGTGTAAAGAAAGTACAGGTTTCAGGGTTATACATCTCCAAGAGGCAGTAAAAGTGATAAGCACTCTGGGGAAACCCGAATTGGACATTCCTGATGACTTTATACAAGCCAATATCCTTTAAAATGGGCTCGTGGGAATCCAGCATGTACTGAACAAGGCGTGCCCACCACATATTGTTAGAAGAATGAACCCAGCCAGGCATCCTGAAGTCGCTAGCCGGGTACTGACCATCCTTCGCCAAGAACTCACTTAAGAAAGTTCGGGCACGAGATGGGACTTCTCCCACTGGTAGCTCCTTGCCAAATCGGCCTGGAAGCAAGCCAGTAATGCATCTGGGGGAACCGTCTTGATAAACCCCTTTTGCCCCAAATTTGCCTATTGGGACGCCATCTTGCTCTTGAGTCAGTCCCCACTTTAATTCCTGAGGCATTGCCAGCCTCTGAAGATAGACCAGAGGATAGCTACGATCCATTCTAGGCAAAAACATCAACATTTCGCCAGAGTTATATAGCCAAACACGTTCCCCTTCAGAAAAGATCTCATCTGATTGATCCATCTGGTCTCCAAAGAGGAGGCGGGTTTCTCCATCGCTTCTCTATTTACAGTTTCGAAGGCTGCGTCAGTTATGATTTCTCGCGCAGTAGTGGGGTGGTACTTGATCAGCTTCTCCTTGCGTTCCTTCGGGTCTGGCTTGTACGAGGGCAGGATAGTAGTGAAACGGAATTGGCCTGAGAGATCAGAACCCCCAGCAAAGCCGAAGTAGTTCTTGTGGGGAAGAGATTCCATCGAATACCCTACTGCACAAAGAAAGCAGAATGAGAGAAGTTTCTCTAGGGCAGAAAATTTCTCTAAGTATGGACGCGCGAAGCTAAAAATTAGAATGCGCGAAGTTAAGAATAGCCCCGCGCGAAGCTAAAGTTTAGACTGCGCAGAAAGAGCTTCGCGTTTTTAGCGCGACTGCTACTTAAAAGAGCCTCGCATTTTTAGCGCGACTGCTACTTAAAAGAGCCTCGCGTTTTTAGCGCGACTGCTACTTAAAAGAGCCTCGCGTTTTCAGCGCGACTGCTACTTAAAATAGCCTCGCGTTGTCAGCGCGACTGCTACTTAAAATAGCCTCGCGTTTTCAGCGCGACTGCTAACTTAAAATAGCCTCGCGTTTTCAGTGCGATTGCTACTTAAAATAGCCTCGCGCTTTAAACGCGAGGATGACGCGATAACTTCGCGTAAGAAGGCAGTCAGAGACTTTTCTTCTTCTCTAAGCCTTACGGCAGGAGTACGGCGATCTCGCCGGTAAAAGAGTTGATTGATCAATTAAATTTAAGCCAAATCACTCTAGAAATGTTCTAAAGAGTCTCGATGGAAGGATTCTTCCCCCGATAGGCGAAATGTGGGCTGGCGCGTCGCTACCTTGGCCGCCGCCACCACTGCTTGCGCTAGTCGCCGAAGATGGAGCCGCTCGAGAAGTAGCACGAGTTTTGGGTGCCATTGCTGAGGAAAAATCGACTGAAAATCTGGAGAAACTCGGTCGGAATAAGATCGGGCAGTATGAACTCTGATCGCCTGAATCTCTAAGTTTCTGGAAAAATTCTCAAATAGAGTGAGAATGATAAGAAATAGAGATTTCTTTTAAATGAAAGGAACCGCCTCTTGGAATTCGGTGCGAATTTCGGAGAAAGTGACTGGTCAGTTACTCTCCAACACGCGAAGCTATTAGCCTCGCGCGACTATGGAAATGCGAAGTTATTTAACTCCGCGCAACTTTACAAAACGCGAGGATAGCCTGTGCCTTAGCTTCGCGTTTTCATGGAAAAACTTAGATTTTTGACGAGTGCAATTAGGCGCTTCCATCTAAGTTAAAATGATCCTTATCCGATGGTTTGGGTATTATCAATCTAAGTCACGCAGAAGAGCCTTAGACTATTTTACCAAAATTATTGACCATCTGTTTGTTGAGCAAGCAAGTTTATTGAAGCCAACAGATAGAGAGGAAAATAATAACTATATATTCATAAAAGAAGAGATTACAAAGAAGGAGTTATAGCTCTCCAAAAAGCTTTTACATGATCAACTCATCAAATAACCAAACAGTAAGATTTCTGTACGGGGTGTTGAAGCTCAGTTCCCTGGTTCACATGCAAAAGAACTCAAGATTTCCCTACGGGGTGTTGAAGTTCAGTTCCCTGGTTCACATGCAAAAGATCTCCTCTGCAAATGTCAATTAGGATCTGTCATCCGAAATGAAGCACGAAAGGAAAGGAAAGTACTGCAATTCTGAACTGCAAGTGCTGCAATTCTGCACTGCAAGTGCTGTAGCTCCTTATTTACAGCCCCTTCAGGAGTTTATCTCTCGGAGCCAGAGCTTGAAACCTGCAACTATGTTGTAAAGCATATGCTTCTGACTTCCTTAGAGTTACTTTTGCTGATGAAGATCGATGGACCCGCATACACTCCTCTTCAGAAAGGATTGGACTTACTGCAAAAGGAACAAAGTTTCCAAAAGAGTGAAAACGCGGAGCTAAGCTAACTCCGCGCACAGTTGAAGAAATAGCCTCGCGCTTTAAACGGAGAGGATGATGCGATAACTTCGCGTAAAGGGGGACAAGATTTCTTTTCGCTCTTTCCTTATCTTTCAAATTCATAGCGACTGCTAATCAAAGATAGCCTCGCAATTCATCGCGACTGCTAATCAAAGATAGCCTCGCAATTCATCGCGACTGCTAGTCAAAGATAGCCTCGCAATTCATCGCGACTGCTAATCAAAGATAGCCTCGCAATTCATCGCGACTGCTAATCAAAGATAGCCTCGCGGATTCATCGAGACCACTAGTCAGATGAGCCCCGCGTTTCAAGCACAGGGGATAACGCGATAACTTCGCAGAGAACGGCGATCTCGCCGGTAAAATAAAACAGTTGGGTGGATTAAGCCAAGCCGAAACAACTCAAGAATGGTTCTTAGAAAACCAAGAGATGAGGTTTTTACCTTCGGAAGACGCTGCATAGACTGGTTCGCTGTTGCGTTTACCTTCACGGCTGCTGCCATTAACGCCGGTCAACTTGCGAAAAGCCAAACTCCTCTGGAGAGACATCCTAATGATGAAAATCTATGGAGAATTGAACGAAGATCAGTTGAAGATTATTCGTGAGTCACTCGAGTTCTCAGAAATTCTTTGGATGAGATGAAGAAGAAGATGAGTCGGGAGCTCTATTTAAACAGAATTTCCGCCGCTTGGTATTCAGCGTGGAAACTCGGGGTAATTAATGACGTAATTACTCATTTCACTGAAGACGAAGTGAAGCTGATTAGCTCCGCGTAAGCGAGCGTAACGCGAGATAGACTTGGTATTCTAACTCCGCGTTTCAGTTTAGATATCCAAAGTATTTCAAAATCTGCTGAAGTCTAAGCCATTTTGAAAACTTTGGAGGGGGTTCTGTTGGCAGTGAAAATTTCTAAGTTAAAAGGATTTTCCACAACAGAACGCGGAGCTAATTCAATAGCCCCGCGTTTGGTTACATTAACCCTACGTTTGAATAAAACGTGGAGATATTTAATAGCTCCGCGTTGATTCCGCAGTCTGGCTTGTATTAGCCTCGCGTTTGAGTAAAACATGGAGATGATCAATAGCTCCGTGTTAGCTCCGCGTTTTGGTTATTTAGCGTCGCGTTTTGATGCGATTAAAGCTCTGCGTAAGCAGATAACCAGAATCTCAAATTGATTAAGATTATGATTCTGGGCCTATCCAAATATCCGAATCAAGTCTAATCAGAATTCCATCAAAACTAAGATATTTGATTGGAATCCCTGATAATGACGAGTTCTATTTAGATAGAAACTCTTGCATTAACCTGGGGCTATAAATACCTTCCTGGTGAAACCCTAGGGGTCTTTTTTTTGGCATCGGAAGCCTCCTATCGATCCTTTGGCAATTCAAGTATGCGAGAGAGCCTTGAAGCCTATAGTGATCATCTTCTGGTCCGGCAATTGAAGCCTTTGCTGATCATCTTCTGAAATCTTGGAGAATTCAAGTTACGCACAAAGCCTTGAGTTCGTGAAGATCAGAGAAAATTACCATCTTCTTTCTGGAGTTCTTGAGAAGTTCAAGTTACGCAAGAGAGCCTTGAACAAATCAAAACCAGAGAAGATCATCTATATTCTGCCGATATCTTTAAAAGAGAAGATTTCAACGTACCGATCGTCCAAAGGAACTGCTATAGATCCCATCGCCACAGATCCCACAACACATTGTAAAAGAGAGAGATTGAACCATAAAATCCTCTCGTTTGTTCTCTATATATCTTGTTCACTTCTATTGTAATCTAAGATGTATTCAATGGAAGGAAGTGAAGGAATTTTTGCGACGAACATCAACTCCTCTCTTCTCTTTGATGACTCCTCCAGTCTGGACTCATTGGCCTCTAAAATGGTCTGAGCTTTAGCAATAGTCTTCCGAGCCTTGAGAATCGCTGCCTAGCTCCCTTCGATCTCAAAATTGGTCTTTTCCAACCCCCTCAGAATTGTCTCTTGATTTATTCGAAGTTTGGCTAACTCCTAAGACCAGTTCTCTTCCTGGTGCCTTAGTTTTCCCTGACGAGCCATCAGGTCCACTCGAAGCCGCGCCACCTCAATTTCAGCAATCGCTTCCACATCTGTTTGGCGGAGAGAATCTAGCGTTTGTACTTGCTCTTCTAAGGCTTCTAGGTGGGCTCGATAAGGGTCTGCTCGTTCACGACCTCCAATCTGCTCAATGTTGTTCAAATAGCTGACCAACATCGGGCGTTCAAGTTTGAGAAAGTCTCTCCCGTCTAAGATTATGCCAATACATCTCCTCAGCAGCCACATAAAATCATTGACACTATAATTGAAAATTTCTTCAAGTGGATCAATAGTGTATAAGTTAAGGGCAGACAGTACTGAGTAAGAAGTAGCTGGGGGTGTAACTTCCACAGGAGTCGATGATAAAAGAGCTCGTCCTTACTCCAAGCTCATTATATGTGGGGCTAGTAACGCCAACAGTGAACTAGCTACTTGGAACCCGAGGAGAGGTCTCGTCAACATTGGTCGTTTGAGCGATAAGGCTAACAGGAGAAGATTCTGAAGGAGCAACGCCACCTGAAGTTTCCCCAGTTAAGGAGGTGGTCTCAAATGAAAATTTCAGAGAATCTTCTCTGCTAACTGGTAAACTAACTAATGCAGGTGGAAGAGCAGTTGAAGCACTAACAACAATCACCGAGGGCGTTTCTGTAGCACGCTGGGAGGTTGATGGCATGCCAATGACGACCGAAAAACTATCTTCGGAGTAAACGGCCAGTGTCAGAGATGACAAGCTTGGCTCAGGAGAGTTGGGAGCTTCTCCGGCTTCGGAAGCAACAGCCGTGTCCTATCATCGCTCCCTAGTTCGTCAGTTGGAGGAGTTGAAGTAGGAGCAGAACAGGGGATAGGCGAGAAATAGTCCATGTTACAATCCCGTGCAGAGTTGCCCAATGACCCACTGATCCAGTGGTACCAGAATAATCACCAGCTCCACTGATTCTGCTCTGGTAGTCGAGTGCATCGGCGAGTAAAGATGACTACCTGGATCTCAAAAGAAAACAAAGATGTCAAATATACATATAAGAAAAAAATACAATATAAAGTGAAATGATCATAATCATACTAGTAGAAACAAACCCCGTGGTTGGACTGGTGGAGGATCTGTAGAAGTCTCCAAAAGCGCACCCATATTGCTACCTAGGGGTTGCGTCGCGATACGCTCTGGAGACCCGGGAGCAGATAGATCTTGAATACCACCAGCACTGGGGGGGTTCTACTAGGACATCTTCGTCAGCCGACGCTGCTGGCAGAGTTGAGGTCAAAAGGTCAGCTGCGAATCGGATTGCCATCTCTTCAGGAATTACCATTGTCAACAAGGTCCATTTGGCTGACCTCTTCCTTTTTTGAGTTGGCTCACCTCTGAATATTCGACGATGTTTCGGAGATGGACTTCGGGTAAGAGTGTCCTCATCTCTGGCGACCGGAGGAACATTTTTGGTGCCAGTGTCATTGTCATCATCATCGGAATCGCCGCCATCCGAAGGCTCGGCCTCCACATCTAGAAATTCATTCATTCCTTTCACCCAAACTCTCTTGGCTCCCTTTCACCGAGAGTAGAAGGCTTCTAACTCTTTGCAGCAACTGTGGTTGATAGAAAAGTTAGGTACTGCTGCATTAGCAATGCTGTACCAGGTACAGAAATTGCGCGCCATGTTGAGGACTGGAGACTTCTGTGGCAAGGTGAATTCAGCTCCAGTTCCCCCAGCCACAAAGTGAAACCTTCCTCGAGCCCCTTCATAAAGATTACCTTCATAAGCCAGCTTCTTATTCGGGCTCCCCACATAGGGTTGCGCATATCCGAATTGGTGAGCAAAATGGCTTGGTGTATACAGCTCTATGTAGCACATGGTATCTTTCTGATACACCAGATGCCCAGAACAAATATTCAATAACCACTAGAGTGTCCTTGAATTTTGATCCGTACTCTCTGCCTGGGAAATCTGAAAAGCAACGGTTGATCTCATAATTTTGATAGTGCTGGAGCGTCTTATGGATCACCGACATATAGTGGCTCTTCCAAGTAGAGCATTCATACATCTCCACGAAGAATGGCTTGCCAATTGGACCGTAATCTGCAGCACTCATTAACGAGGGACATTGCATGATAATCCACGCCATCAAATATGTGTAGGGAATTTCCACCCTAGGATTCGGTGTCTTCACCGTAGCAAGTTCTTTAACTGCTTTTCCTTTAGCAGCCTTCCCCTTTATGGCCTTGCCCTTGTCATCATGGATGAAACTATTACAAAGTGCCCGGAGCTCACTTTGAAGGTTGCTCACCACAGTAGGGAGGAGTCTAAATGGCCGTCCATAAGCCAGTAGCACCGTTGGGTAAACTATATTTATGGATAAGGCATCCTTCGGGAGCGACGGAACGATGCATCTTTTCAGCCACAATATCAGAAACCTAGCAACCAAGCCCTTGTTAGATAATAGGAACTAATCCTGGTAATGGAAGCTCTTGAAGACGATGCCGGGGTTGAATCCTCCCTCATTTGATTAAGTTGTGTAAAATATTGCCCCTATCTTTGCAGCGCGTTGATCGATCTCCTTGATGTCGACAGGCTTATGTCCGCAGACACATGGCAGACTCTCATTCAAATTTAGGAAAAGATAAACGGCCAATTTCTTATGATCGATACCTTGATTTCTAACGCCTGTCAGATCGACACAGATGCAGTAGTAGCACATCATTTCTCAGTATGTCTCGTAAATGCGTTCATCCCTTACCTTTAACACATTCAGCTTCTCGGCAGTAGGAATGTACTCTTCATAGGGAATCTCGCCCATTGATAAGCCCAACACTTCGCACATCTCATGGAGAGCGAATCCCAGTTCACCCACTGGCGTGAAAAAGGTGCTAGTTTCGGGTTGTACATCTCCAGTAGGCTGAATAGATGGTAAGAGCTCTGGGTATGCCATACTGGACATTTCGTATGGCTTTATATAAGCCGATCTCATTCAAGATTTGTTCATGAGAATCCACCATGTACTTGATGAGGAAGGCCCACCACATATTGCCTAAGGAATGGACCCAGCCAAGCATCCTGAAGTCATGGGCTGGGTATTGTCCACCCTTTGTCACAAACTCGCTTAGAAAAGTCTTCGTGCGAGTAGGGATCTCCCCCACTAGATGCTCCTTGGTAATTCTACCTGGAAAGAGTCTAGAGATGCACCTGGTAGCTAGGACCGTCTTGATAGGATCCATGTGTGCAAAACTTTCCCGTCGCAACTTTGTCATATTCCCGAGTTAGATCCCACTTCAACTCGCGACGAGCTGACAGCCTCTGAAGATATACCAAAGAGTAGGTTCGCTCCATAATAGGCAGAAACATCAGCAATTCTCCAGTCTGGTTATGCCACTTGCTTTTTCTTCAAAAAGAATTTCGTCTGAATTCTTGAACGCATCACCAAATAAGAAAACTAGTTTCTCCAGAGCTTCCCGATTTATGGCTTCAAAGGGAGCATTGGTGATAAGTTCCCTTGCAGTAGTGGGGCTGTATCTTAACATCTTCTTCCGGCGTTCCCTAAGCCCTGGCTTGTATGCGGGGATTTCGGTAGTAAATCGAAACTGGGTAGCTTGGTTTGCGCCTCCAGCAAACCCAAAATGATGCCTGCGGGAGAGAGGATCCACTGAATAGACAACTACAAAAGAAAGAATCAAAGTTAGAAAATATTATGAAATAAATGAAAAAGGCTAAGTACTGAAACGCGAAGTTAATAATAACTATGCGCGAAGCTAATCAATAACTTCGCATGAAATCATACACAAAGCTAAAGGAATAAATCCGCGACTGAAGAAAATATGCGAAGCTAATAAATATCTTCGCGTCAGAAGCTCAAACGAGAAACTAATCCATAACTTCGCACAGGAAATGCAACAGTCAGAGATAACCTCGCGTAATAAGCGTTTGACGTGAAGCTAACAAGGTAACTTTGTGCAGAAGAAGACCAGAGGTCTCTTCTTCTCCAAGTCATCAACACCGGAGTAGGGCAATGGTTTTGCCGGTGAAGATGGTGTTTGGCCGGTTAAAACCGAGCCAAATTAAATTTAAACTACCTTTAAAGAGTCCAAGAAAGGAGATTTTACCTCCGATCGGTGCGGCGTAGACTGGGCCGCTGCTGCAGCCGCTGCTCGTGCCGACCGGCGATGAGGCTTGCCCTCGTGAGATAGAACTCTTCTTGGGTGCCATTGATCGAGAAATGGACAAAAATGGGGAAGAGAATCATTGGACAAATCGGTCACAAGGATCTTTGAGAGCTTTGGAGTTCTTGAAAAATTCAGAAATTTCTCAAAAGAGTGAAGAAGAAGAAGAAGAAGAAGAAGAAGAAGAGACTTTATTTAAATGAGAAAACCCTCCCCTTGGTATTCGGCGCGAGATCGGAGCCATTATGGCGGTGTGACGCAAAGCTACTAGCTTCGCGTAAATGCGAAGATAAGGCGTGGGCTAACTTCGCGTTCAGATGCATTAGACTGGAGATCCAAAGTGTTTCAAAATTTGCTAAGTCATAAACCATTTTGAAAACTTTGGAGGGGTCCTTTTGGTGGTAAAAAAAATTCCAAATAAAGAAAAGATGGTAAAATACCTCGCACACGGAGATAAGTTCATAACTCCGCATCTGACCAAAAAACTAGCTTCGCGTTGGAGTAAAATGCGGAAATAAACTCATAGCTCCGCATCTTGAGTACTTAATTAACTCCGCGTGGGTAGATTTCAGATTGATTGAGATTGAGATTTGGATTTATCCAATACCTGAATTAAGTCCAATCAGAATTCAAATTCAAGAGATTTAAATCAAAATAAATTATTTGATTAGAATTCTTAATGAATACAAATAATTTCTATTTCTATCCCTATGGAAACTCTTATATCTAAATAAAGTCTATAAATAACTTCTTTGGAGAGACTTTGGGGATCCTTTTGATCTTTTGGAGTTCAAATTACGAGCGAGAGCGTTGAATTCATTAAGATCAGCAGAGAGAGAGAAGTTAGGGTCGGCCATCATTTCCTTCAAAAGAGATCTTTGCATCGGATCGTTAACAGGTTCTACTAGATAGATCCCATCGCCACATTAGAATCCACTTTTATTATAAAAGAGAGCGATAAAAAATATAAATCCTTTGATTTGTTTTTTTATTGTTCCTCTTTCGTTGTACTAAAATTAATCAATGGAAGAAAGCAAGATTTTTGCATAGAAAAACTATTTCTTGTTGTTTAATTTTACTCTCTCTCTCTCTCTCTCTCTCTCTCTCTCTCTCTCTCTCTCTATATATATATATATATATATATATATATAGAGAGAGAGAGAGAGAGAGGGGTGCAAAGAGTGATAGAAACTCTATTTTATTCGTATTTAATTATTTTCTTAAATTTCATGATACCTTAATCGATGGATGGCATCCATACATCCAGCCCATGTCTTTTTGGTGCCAGGACATCCAGTCCCGCCCATTTTGCTCAACTGGCAACAATTTCATGGTCATTGTGTGGTGGTTTACACCACCCCATACTTGATGCTCATTGATTAATTAGGAAAATTCGTGGATTGAGCATTGTTACTAAGGAGATTATCTATTGATATTTTTATGGTAGAGAGGGCCTCCTTTGGGGGAGGGGGTGAGTCCCATTGAGATACCACTATAAAAGAGCTCGAATTCTTACCTTGTATCAGAACCTGTGGATCAAGGGATAGTCTTAGACAGTTTTTATGGATTTAGGAGGTAAAAATTTACCTATTGCTGACTAGAACCAACTGGAGAAAATTAAAGCGTCATCATACTGAGTTGGCAAAAATACAAGTCAGTTCAATATCCATTCTCGCCATACAAAGACCTCAGTCTTGCCACACAAAGAATTTCCACTCCACCAACAAACGAATCCTAGCTTTACCAAGTAGAGCAAAATTTCTCATCAAACAGGACCAGTCTAAAGACTTCCAAAGGCAAAGTCTGCCTCGTCAGCGAAAACATCCCATTCTCATCGGACCGAAGAAAATAAATACACCCAGGACAAACGGTCATGACAAATGACTAAATTCAACTTCACCAAGGAAGATATTCCTACCTCATCAACTGAAGGAGTCAGCTTTGCTGATGAAGACATTCCATTCTCGTTGGTCGACAATTATTCAAACTGATTAAATCATGGTGCAGCTCCATTCGGAACAGCTCGCGTACCAAGCAGAGTAGGCTCCGTTCCACGAGCACATGTTGGCGAAACGCCGCCGCAACAGCTCGCGGGCTAGATGAGTTGCACGTCAGTCTCTCACAGCGAACTCACCCATTACCGTGTTCACTTTGGACTATATCATTCATGCCCTATATCATTCACGTAGCATATTTCTAGTGGATTATCGGATCAGAAAATATAAAGGATCGTAATACTTATACAAAAACTCGACCCATCAATTTTTGTTATAAAAGATGTCGAGAAAGGGGCTAGGTCTTGACAAGTTTATGTAGTTTTGAAAAAACAGCTTCGAGGAAGTGCGAACAACAAAACAACATCAATATGAACTCATGGGGTCATTTTGATGATCAGTCTAAGGAGACACTCAGCAGATCGACGTCTCGTGATGGTTCGACCTTATAAAGAATAAAAGATTGAACTATGCTAGTTTACACTGCTATTATTTTGATATTAGCTTCCTGTATGTGCAATGCAGATTTACAAATGCACCAGCTCGATGAGGGAGGCTTATCAAGGATAAGTTAAAAGAGCGAAGGAAAGACAGAAAAAAATATGGATGGATGATACGAAAAGATATGGATTCTAGATGTTTAAATAAGGAGATATTACTTGATAGAAATGAATGGAGAAGGATTATCAATGTAATCGATCCGGCGTGATTCTTTTTTTGTTCATGTAGTCTACCCCCAAGTACTTGGGATGAAAGACTTAGTTGTAATCATTGTTGTTGTTGTGCTGCATGTTGACAATGTTTGAAGAATATGCCTGAGAAGTGTAAGAAAGTAAAGTTGTATTTTTAATTGAGGATATTTTCAAGTGTTATTTGGCTCATATCTAGACGTGCATCTGGGAAGTCTTGTGACAGTGCATGTCTGACATGATGTGCTTTAATTGTAGTGATTTAGTGCTGCATAACATGATTCACCTTAGTTAGAACTCATGTATAATATGGAAAACAATACCAATGACTTATAGAATTGGTGGTTTCTTAGTTTTGCAGAAATTATACCATAAAGTTTCTCTTAGCAAGTTTTGTATATATAGTCGTTCAAGCTTTCATGCCAAAGAATATAATGTCCAAAGTGATAGTTAACTATATAGTCCTACGGCTATAGATAAAGTTATAGAGTAGATACAAAGCATTTCTTGGAGCAACTAGGATATAATTAATGAAATCCAAACAAAATAGTAAACAGTTAACTATCACTATTACTAATTATGTACTCAATATAAAATCGACCTAAGAGACTAGCAGCAGCGTAATCGACAAGCAATGTGTTGGTTATAAATTTACCGTATGTATATGTATATGTAGAGGTTACTAATTCTGTGGTTGCAGATTGAAGCATACAGAATTGTTTTAGATTAACACAATTAACAGATTTGTAGTTAACAGATTTACTACACAGAGTTGCTACTGTTATCTTATAGCAAATTAATTCTGTAATTAGGTTTCAGTGTTCTGTTATCTTATTACCTAACACAGTTTCCAGAATGAAACTGTTTAAACTATTCTTCTTTAACTAGTTTACTTAACCTAAAGTGAATAAAGAAGAAACTGGATTATGAAAAACCTGGTTGCAGGAAGACTGGAAGAAGACTTTACTGACAGGAAGTAGATTGGATGAAGATCGAGGCTAGTATTGGACACTATCTCCTTAAAATCGATTCGTCCTCCACTGTTCGCTTCTGGATTTCTTGGACGTCGATCTCCCAGGATACAACGATCAATCTGCAGAGGGAAGGAAGCCGCAATCCCTCTGCTCTGGCAAATCTGATAAAGGTTCTCTCTGATTTATGTTATGCAGGACTAGACTTATTGAAATGATGAACAGAGTTCTTTTGTAGACAGAAATTCTGGAACTTCTGTCTGCAGAAGAAGAAAGAGAAGAGAAAAGAAAATCGTGTAATTTGAAACACTGACCCAGACCCTATTTATAGATTTTCAACAGTCGCAACAGTTGGCCGTTTCAACAGTTGTGACCGTTTAACGGCAACCGTTGACGGCGGCCGGTGACTGTTGGATCGCCGACCGTTGGACTTCAACGACTCTTGACTGACGGGGCGGGTGCAGGTCGAATTCATTCAGTTCTGAACCCAATAGAGGCAACCCGAATCCAATAGCACCAAAAATCAAAGGCTCCTCGCGACGTTGCGTACGTGCGAAGTGCAAAGTGCGCCTCTAAAGCGCGCAATGCGCCCTAAACGCCCATTCGCCCTCGCACATGCGCGTGCGGGCGGTGCGTAGCACCACCCGTGGTGCTCAAGGTTTTTCCTCTTCTTACATAAGCAAAGTAAAGGAGCAAGCTATCATATTTAAACACACATCCTTACATTCTCCTATCCCATGTGGGACTATCTTTTCATCTTCCCTTTTTTGTTCCTTTGCTATGTACTCAACTTTTGAAGCCAATTTCAATTCACTTAATTCATTTAATTTGAACTAGTGAATTGGCTCAATTTAAGGTTCAAATTAGTGAATAAATTCAACAATCCCCCACATGAATGAAATGGCTTAGACTCTAATGCAAATAACCAGAGAGTGTAATAGAAAGTTACCGCATCGGGAGAGGTGGCTTTTGGTTTTGAACCTTCCCTAGTGAAATATTATCGAGTTTACTTGCTAACCAGTGAACACGATGTTTTTGAACTGTTCAGCTTTTGATGTAAACTAAGACGATAATATTCACACGATTTCTTTCAACTTTATCAGATTTTATGTTGTGTCCATTTTGGCCTTGGACAACCTGGTAATTCTGTGAGTGCTCTTAGAGAACTTAGCCTTTCTCATTCTCATAGAAGCGGCCCCTTCTCACTCACATAGGTGATCTCTTATCAAGAGTATCCTGCCATACTCCACTTAGATTTCTAAGATATAAGGATCATTAAAAGCTTGGCTTATCCTAACACATTGCAGGTAATCACTATTTTACCATAGAAATGAGATAGGAAATATTTTCCTCAGTGATTCTTTCGAGTTCCCCCATAATTCGGTTGTCCCTTTGAACCTAGATCTTGGGATCTCCAGTCAGCTAGGTTGGGTTGCCATTATGGAGTTACTCTTTAGTAGGCTGTAATCCCATTCCCCTCGCAACTTATATACTTGATCTCTAGTCAAGCCTTTAGTTAATGGATCTGCAATATTATCTTTTAATTTTATATAATCAAGAGATACTATTCCGTTTGTAAGCAGCTGTCTTACAGTTTCATGTCTACGACGTATATGTCGTGACTTTCCATTATATAATACATTTTGTGCCCTTCCAATTGCTGATTGATTATCGCAATGGATGCATATTGCTGACACAGGTTTAGGCCACATTGGAATATCTTCTAAAAAGTTTCGAAGCCATTCTGCTTCTTCTCCAGCTTTATCTAAAGCTATAAACTCAGATTCCATAGTGGATCTCGCTATACATGTTTGTTTAGAAGATTTCCAAGAGATGGCTGCTCCTCCAATAGTAAAGATATATCCACTTGTGGATTTGATATCTTTTGAATCGGTAATCCAGTTAGCATCAGTGTATCCTTCAATCACTGCTGGATATCTAGTATAGTGCAACCCATAGTTAGTAGTGTACCTCAAATATTTGAGTACTCTAACTATTGCTTTCCAGTGGTTCTCCCCTGGATTACTTGTAAACCTACTCAGTTTGCTTACTGAGTATGCAATATCAGGTCTTGTGCAGTTCATTAAATACATAAGACTGCCAATAATCTGAGAATATTCTAACTGTGATATACTAACACCTATATTCTTTGTAAGATGTAGACTCATATCTACAGGTGTCTTAGCTATATCAGTATTTCCCTTGTCAAATTTTTCGAGTATCTTCTCGATATAATGTGACTGGGATAAGGTATATCCATCAGATGTCTTGGAGATTTTAACTCCAAGAATAATATCTGCAATACCTAAATCTTTCATATCAAATTTCCGTGTTAACATGATTTTTACTTCCTTAATTAGAGTCACCGTGCTACCGGTGATAATCATGTCATCCACATATAAACATACAATGACATAGTTGTGCATATCCCCTTTTACATATACACATTTATCGCATTCATTATAGCGAAATCCATTTGACAACATAACTTGGTCAAACTTCTCATGCCATTGTTTAGGTGCTTGTTTAAGTCCATAAAGAGACTTAACAAGTCTACACACCTTCTTTTCTTTACCTGGAACTACAAACCCTTCAGGTTGTTCCATGTAGATTTCTTTATCTAATTCACCATTTAAAATTGCTGTTTTTATATCCATTTGATGAAGTTCAAGATTATATAATGCAGCAAAAGCAATTATTAATCTTATGGATGTTATTCTTGTTACAGGTGAATAAGTATCAAAATAATCAATACCTTCCTTTTGTCTATAGCCTTTTATTACAAGTCTAGCTTTGTATTTATCTATAGACCCATCAGGTTTTATCTTTCTTTTAAAGATCCATTTATATCCTAATGGTTTACTTCCTGGAGGAAGATCCACAAGTTCCCAGGTGTGATTTTGAATAATTGATTCAATTTCACTATTTACAGCTTCTTTCCAAAAAGGAGCTTCAGGAGTAGACATAGCCTCTTTATAAGTTTGAGGTTCTTTTTCTAATATATATGTTAGAAAATCCGGACCAAACGATTTATTAATCCTGGCCCTTTTGCTCCGTCTACATTCATCCTCATTGGTTTTATTTCCAGAATCAGACTCTGTTTCTCTTATTATATCATCACAAGTCCTTTTAGAGGAACTTGGATTATATTCTTTACTAGGAAACATATTTTCAAAAAATACTGCATTACTAGATTCAATAATAGAGTACTTATGTATTTCTGGATGATCAGAGTTAAAAACAAAGAAACGATAAGCACTGCTATTATGCGCATATCCAATGAATATACAATCAATAGTTCTAGGTCCAATTTTAGTCCTTTTAGGAGTAGGAATTGCAACCTTAGCTAGACACCCCCACACTCTTAAGAATTTATAACTAGGTGCTCGACCTGTTCATAATTCATAAGGTGTTTTCTCAAGTTTCTTTTGGGGTATTTTGGTGAGAATATAATTGGCAGAAAGCAGAGCTTCCCCCCACATGTTCTGGGGTAAACCAGAACTTATTAACATGACATTCATCATTTCTTTTAAAGTTCTGTTCTTACGCTCAGCAATTCCATTTTGCTGTGGAGTGTAAGGAGCAGTTGTTTGATGTATAATACCATGTTCTGCACAAATTTGTGCAAATGGTAACTCATATTCACCACCTCTATCACTTCTTAACATTTTTATCTTTTTGCTAAGTTGATTCTCAACTTCATTTTTGTATTGTATAAACATTTCAATTGCCTCATCTTTTATTCTAAGTAGATATACATAACAATATCTAGTACAATCATCTATAAACGTAATAAAGTACTTCTTTCCACCTCTAGTTTGAATAGATTTTAAATCACATACATCTGTATGAATTAATTCTAAAGGTTCAGTACTACGTTCTATAGAGTGAAATGGAAGCTTAGTCATTTTGATTCAACACATATTTCACATTTATTTTCAAAGTTTATATTGAAATTAGGCAACATATTTAAATTTATTAATCTTTGTAAAGTATAATAATTAACATGTCCTAATCTACCATGCCAAATAAAAGGTGACTCAGTCATATAAACAGAAGAATCAATTTTATTGATAACCTTAGGGGCAATGGTCATTACATTTATTTTAAAAGACCATTGGTCATATACCCCTTGCCTACATATACACCATTCTTTGTGAGTATAAACTTATCAGACTCAAACACAAGCCTAAAGCCTTTCTTACTCAAGACTGAACCAGAGACCAGATTCTTGCGGACATCTGGTACATGAAGTACATCAGTAAGAGTAAGTTCTTTCCCCGAAGTCATCTTCAGTACAATATTGCCTCGTCCTTCAACCTTGGAGGTTGCAGAGTTACCCATGTAGAGTAGTTCTCCTTCCACAGATTCATATGTGGAGAACATCCACTTGTTGGCGCAGATGTGGCGAGTGGCTCCAGTGTCCACCCACCATTCTTTAGAGTTGCCACCAACTAGGTTAACCTCTGAGACAACAGATGTACAATCTACATTTGCACAAAGATTTTCTTCTTCGGCCAAATGTGCATTAGGATGCTTCTTCTTCCTCTTCGAAGAATCTGGTGCCTTTCGCACACGGCAGTCCTTTGCATGATGTCCAGGCTTGTCACAGTTGTAGCACTTACCATTGAATCTCTTCGAGTTACCACTCTTAGAGTCTTCACCATTGTGCTTTCTCTTCCTGTCATTAGACTTATTGGAATTTTCCATAACATTAGCTTTAGAAACATTGTATGGATTTCCAATTTTCTTTTCAGAAAGACGGTTATCTTCTTCAATCCTCAATCGTACAATTAGATCTTCAAGTGTCATTTCTTTTCGTTTATGCTTTAGGTAATATCTAAATTCTTTCCAAGATGGTGGCAATTTTTCAATTATTGCAGCCACTTGAAAAGATTCACTGATAGTCATACCTTCAGCATGAATTTCATGAATGATTACTTGAAGATCCTGTACTTGGTTGATTACATTTTTAGAATCAACCATTTTATAATCCAGAAACTTACCGACTACATATTTCTTAGAGCCGGCATCTTCTGTATTATATTTCTTGTCTAAGGACTCCCAGAGTTCCTTAGCAGTAGCAACTGAACTATATACATTATACAGTATATTGTCCAAACCATTGAGGATATAGTTCTTACTCAAGAAGTCCGCATGTTTCCATGCTTCAACCGCCTTCACTGATTGTTGATCATCTTCAACAAGAGTAGGCACAGTCTCCTTCAAGTACTTGGCCAGATTCATTGTAGTGAGATAGAACAACATTTTCTGTTGCCATCTCTTAAAATCTGAGCCACTGAACTTCTCTGGTTTCTCGTACTGGCTTGAAGGCACAGTTGGAGTAACCATGACAGGAGTTATCACAGTGGACATATCAAATGTAGTAGCCATCTACAAATATTAAAATTTATTTATCTTAATGTCTTGTAATAAATTTTAACTAAACTGAAAAATAATTCTAACTCCAAACACAAAATAGAATTAATTAGTCTTCTCTAAAAGCAATTAAGATTACTAGTGATTGATTACTATTATGACAGTATTTTAATCTAAAACAAAATATCAGTTTAAAGATTAAATACTATTATAACAGAGTTCTAATTGATAACAGTACTCTAATTTATGGTATTTTGACAGAATTCCAAAAATCAGTTTTAAGAATGTTGGTTCTAAACAAAAATGTTTAAACTGTATTCTTAAAAAGTTAATTTAAAACATGCACGAAATTCGATTTTAAGAATGTAGGTTCAAACAAAAAATGTTTAAACTGTATTCTAAAAAAGTTAATCTAAAACATGCAATAATCGATTTTAAGATTGTTGGTTATAAATTTACCGTATGTATATGTATATGTGGAGGTTACTAATTCTGTGGTTGCAGATTGAAGCATACAGAATTGTTTTAGATTAACACAATTAACAGATTTGTAGTTAACAGATTTACTACACAGAGTTGCTACTGTTATCTTATAGCAAATTAATTCTGTAATTAGGTTTCAGTGTTCTGTTATCTTATTACCTAACACAGTTTCCAGAATGAAACTGTTTAAACTATTCTTCTTTAACTAGTTTACTTAACCTAAAGTGAATAAAGAAGAAACTGGATTATGAAAAACCTGGTTGCAGGAAGACTGGAAGAAGACTTTACTGACAGGAAGTAGATTGGATGAAGATCGAGGCTAGTGTTGGACACTATCTCCTTAAAATCGATTCGTCCTCCACTGTTCGCTTCTGGATTTCTTGGACGTCGATCTCCCAGGATACAACGATCGATCTGCAGAGGGAAGGAAGCCGCAATCCCTCTGCTCTGGCGAATCTGATAAAGGTTCTCTCTGGTTTATGTTATGCAGGACTGGACTTATTGAAATGATGAACAGAGTTCTTCTGTAGACAGAAATTCTAGAACTTCTGTCTGCAGAAGAAGAAAGAGAAGAGAAAAGAAAATCGTGTAATTTGAAACACTGACCCAGACCCTATTTATAGATTTTCAATAGTCGCAACGGTTGAGATTTCAACAGTCGCAACAGTTGGCCGTTTCAACAGTTGTGACCGTTTAACGGCAACCGTTGACGGCGGCCGGTGACTGTTGGATCGCCGACCGTTGGACTTCAACGACTCTTGACTGACGGGGCGGGTGCAGGTCGAATTCATTCAGTTCTGAACCCAATAGAGGCAACCCGAATCCAACGATCCATCCTAAACGCCCATTCGCCCTCGCACATGCGCGTGCGCGTGCGGGCGGTGCGTAGCACCACCCGTGGTGCTCAAGGTTTTTCCTCTTCTTACATAAGCAAAGTAAAGGAGCAAGCTATCATATTTAAACACACATCCTTACATTCCCCTATCCCATGTGGGACTATCTTTTCATCTTCCCTTTTTTGTTCCTTTGCTATGTACTCAACTTTTGAAGTCAATTTCAATTCACTTAATTCATTTAATTTGAACTAGTGAATTGGCTCAATTTAAGGTTCAAATTAGTGAATGAATTCAACACAATGTTTAAAATAGGGTTAATGTTAACTTAGTGTCTTGCCTCTGTTAGGCTACACTGTAACGCATGATGTAGCTTGCACAATTTTCTATTTTTTTAATAAATATATATAAAACTATTTTCTATTTTATATTATAGCTTTTATGTAATAGGAAAATGATTTTAGAAATTCTCAAAGAAGAATATTAAACATTTATAATACATAGGAGCTACTCTAAATTTCTAAAGTATTTCAAAATAATTTTAACATTCATTTTCATAAATTATATTTTGTTTGTAATCATAATCAGCAGGTTCACTTGGACTTCTCGCGATGTCGTGGCCGGCGAACCACCCCCGTCACCACGATCCGAATGCTTCAAGACGGGCGGAGTGTACAAAGGACAGAGACGTAGTCAACGCAAGCTGATGACTCGTGCTTACTAGGAATTCATCGTTGAAGACCAACAATTGCAATGATCTATCCCCATCATGATAAAATTTTCAAAGATTACCCGGGCCTGTCGGCCAAGGCTGTAAACTCATTGAATACATTAGTATGGCGTGCGTGCGGCTTAGAACATCTAAGGACATCATAGACCTGTTATTACCTCAAATTTCTTGTATATAAAAAATTAAACTAACACAAATTCGTTGCTACATACTTCGTATGCGCCTGTTCGGATTGATCTTATTTCTTGTATATAAATTTTTGGTAATGCCATTTGGCGGCAAGGTAGAGCCCGAGTGTAATTTATCTATAGTAGGGTCCCATTCAGATTTAAAAAAATAATGTTACATCTTTCCTCATGAATATTTCCGTTCCAGTTCTGTTGACACAACACCTTAAGATTAAGAAATACGGGCTTCTGCCTTAGCCAAGAGAGTACCAATATATAGGTTTTCTATTTATTTATTTATTTTTCATTTTTCATACTATATTCTACATATACTTCCTTTTTTTGAAACTTTGTTGTAGTTGGAGTTTAATCAAAAGGGAGCACAAATGATCGTTAGGACCAAGGTTAATAATTATTTTATACAAAAACAAAATATACTCTCATACTTTCTCCTTATTATCTAATATGAGAGGATTTGATCCCTTGAACTCCAGCTCGTAAGCCCAACCAAATCACCGGCTAATTTAGTAGCTAGACCATCAATTACCTTTTGAACCTATCTTTTGACTATTTGACTAAGAGAGAATTAGAACTCTCTTTAGACACACGAAAGCATTTGAGTTTCGTCCATCAACAGAATAAACAAATCCTGACTGAGGTTATATACCTGCAGAAGAATCCATTGCCATTTTGTTTGGAAATCGAAAAGAATTGTTCCTTCTCTTGAGAATTTTCATTTGTAATATAATTTGAGAGGACTTCGAGTCAGCATGGAGTTTTACTCCTTTCAAAGTCCAAACCACCTAGAATTTGTTATCATGTATAAATGAATAATTAGGTGCAATCTAGCAAATTACCCTGAGCATTGATTCCTTTCAGTTTGGTTTTTGCCAATTTTGACAAAACCAAACCGAACTGATTAGAAATTGACAAAAACTGAACCGAACCGATTAGACATGGGAATCGAAACCGAACTGAACTAATTCAGTATGATTCGGTTAAGACCAAATTTTGAATAAAATTAATCAAAATTATAATTTTAATAGTTTTAGCAAGCATATCTCTTCAATATATTCAATTTATGTTGAGTTCATATATATATATATATATATATATATATATATATATATATATATATATATATATATATATATATATATATATATATATATATATATATATATATATATATATATATATATATATATATATATATATATATATATATATATATATATATATATATATATAGCGTATAAATTAATAATTTTAAATAATTCGGTTGGTTTAGTTCGGTTTCGGTTTTCAAAGTTCGAAACCAAATACCAACCGAATTATTTCGGTTTGGTTTAACTTATTCAAATCGGTTTCGGTCAGTTATTTCAGTTTTAACCAAACTCTCCTCACCCCTACTAGACATCCATATTGTGTGAAAGATTCAGTTGTACGACTTAACAAGTTTATAGCCAATTTAGAGTATATTTCCATCCTTCAGTTTCTCTCCCTGTATAGCATTTTTCAATTATAGTTCATGTCTTGTTCAAGTTCTTATTCTTATAGTTTATAAGGGATCCATATCAAGTACAAGATTTCAATTTGATTTTATTAGTTGGTTATAATTTAATTGTCCTAAGCAAATAGTTCATTTGACTTATAGTTTATTGAATAGATCATGATATGACTAAGTTAAAGATTTACTGGTTTGGAATATTATAGAGATAAATTAGTCAGGTAAGTATGCGAATTTTGGGGCTTTTTTTGTGTTACGCATGTTCTTAATTACATAACCAGCATGCAATATAACTTTTATATACAACATACATAATGATATCAGAAACAATATTTTCCCATGATTATAACTTCTAATTCTACCAAATAGTGTAAATATATCGGTGGTTAAAACAAATCTAGCTATTTATGTGATTTAATGAGTATCCATTTTAATAACAAATCCACAATGGGAATAATTAAATTTCTTATAGTATAAAAAAATAATAGTAATATTGATGAATCCATTTGCAATATAAATCGCTTTTCCATAAATTTAATAACATTACTGAAATAATATTTCTATAGAAAACTAGTATATTTAGTGAGTAAAGAAAGAACTCATATTGATTCGTTTAACACCATTAATTTATTAGCAAGTATAACAAAGCAATTTACACAAAATTATTGTACAAATATTAAAATAGTTTAATATGAATTTAGGTGCTTTTTAAAAACTTTTCAATATTTATAAAACACTCAAAATTGACTTAAGGTAAAATAGTCTCAACGAGCTTGAAATTAAGAAATGGGGTAGATATATTTTACTGAGTCTATAACATAGTAGACATTACTTTTAGTCTTGAGTGTTTCTAAGGGCACCAACAAAATTACTAAGGATACCTACCATCTTGTGGGAGGTGTTTTCTAGATGCCCATATAATTTAAAAACTAAGGCATATTTGGTTTCAACAAAACTCTAATTTCACTTAAGTTTTAAGATAGTGGAGCTCGTATATACACAAATTCAGTTTCAAAACACTGGAGTTTTACTTAAGTTAGATCTACTTTGGGTATAACATTTTAGAATGGAGTTTTATCTTGTCACATTGCAAAGCCTTAGAGAACTGTGGAAAAATCCGCTCCGAGTAGATTTTTAATTTTGGAGTTTTGGAAGGTTTAAACTAAAATAAAACGATCTTAAAAATTCCATTTTAGGTATCCAAATAGGATATAATTTTAAAAATAGAGTTTGAAATTGAAACTTTCCTAAATTGTGGATTAACTTAGGGGTATTAGGTGGCTTATGAAGGTCTATAAAGTAGTTATTATTGTAACCACTTTTGTTGTAAGTGGTGCTTTTCACTGTTTGATTGTGGTTGCAGTTACAAAAGTTTGCAATTGCAATTACAACTACTTACACATTTGTGGTAATTGTAGTTGCGAAAAAAAGTGTATAAGATTTTTCCTCTGTTGCAAATAGTAATTGTATTATTGATAATAGAATATTTCTCAGACCTCTTAAAAAAAATAATATTTATGAATTCTCACAACTCTAATTACCACTTGGAACTTCCAAATCAAATACAATAATATAAATTGCAGTAAATTTTATTGTTGTAAATTTATTAAAATAATATAAATTGCAATTTGCAACATCACTTACAAATAATATAAATTTAGCGTAACTTTGTGTCCAAACTATGCCTAGGGGGCTTTTGGCTTCATTTTATTGCTGGAAATGGAAATGAAAAATGTTTGTTTTGCTGCGATTTTGCAATAAGGCTCCATTAGCAACAAAAATAACCTTGGTGGTGTACAGATTTTGGCCTTGAATAACAAGGAGTTGAGTGGCACTATCACAGAAAGTATTGGCCATTTGTTGAGGCTGCATATGTTCGATCCCTCCACAAACTCCTTTGCAAGAACTCCCCGCAATTTTTGAGATGTGTTTTGGACGGTCCAAGCAATCTTCTGCATTGAAGATATCTAAATTAGGTTTTATTTTCATACTAGGTACATATCCTACATATGACTTTGTTTCGTTAAATCCTATTTAATAAGATGCAGAGGGTTACCCACAGTTTTTGCAAAAAAAGTACTTTGAAGGCAATTTACCAAAAGTTTCATCATCCATAAATATATCGAACTAACTCATTTTTGGTCCAACTTCTTTGAACCTTGTCCCAAGTTAGAATATTACTGGAAAAATATATAAAAGATCATTTGGCCATGTGGATTCTCCATGATAATTATGCCCCATCCCTTTAACCAATTTAGCTCTTAATACAGGATCATTCGAGTCAGATTTCTTTGTTATTAGAATAGATAAATTCTTAAAGATCCATCCCCGTAGGAACCGGATATGATGATTTTTCATCATCCGGCTCGAGCAAGAATAAAAAGAATGACATAAATAAATTAATAGAAAATCTACATTTCGTTCCTATCCATATATATATATATATATATATATATATATATATATATATATATATATATATATATATATATATATATATATATATATATATATATATATATATATATATATATATATATATATATATATAATGAATCTATCTAAATGACTTCATCTAAGAAAAGATTTACCAGATTCTATTTCCAGGATTTTCGAATTTGTAACTATTCATTGCATCCCACAATAACGTTGGCGGTGTCATACCATTGACTTTTTTGCAATCAAACTGCATAGAATGTCACTGATCTCTCTAACAATAAGTTATCTGGAGGCTATGTGCAGACCTTACATGCAAAAAGTTATGATCATTTTTCAATTTGTCCACTAACTACTTACCAGTCATGTTGCCACCTCCTTTTGATCCTCACCTCCAATCCTTGCATTTGAAAAATCATAGCTTTACCTAAGAGATTCCTTCCTCATTGAAGAACTGTAAACAATTAGTTACTCTTGATCTTGATGGAAATAAATTTCCACAAAACATACAGACATGGATTGGAGAGAGACTCATCCTTGAAATTTATGTCTACAATCAAACTTGTTCAGCAGTAGCTAGGGATGATAATGAACGCGTTACGGACCAGTTTTTGGCCTATCTTACTCAAAATTTTGAATTAATTTTTTTTTCACTTTTATAATTCTAAATTTTAAATAGGATGGACAAAACAATTAACCTGTGAACTTGATCATTCCCATCAATCATTCAAGTTTTGGACCTAGCACAAAATAATCTTACTAGTATTATTTTGGCTAGAGAGAAATAACCGAATCTTCAAGAACACTCCATACACGGTATTTGCTTGGGTTCTATATATTTTGATGTCATTTCTTGGACATAGTACCTCATGAGGACAACAGTAGATTAATGGCAAAAGGAGGCGATAGAGCTGGGTTCGAGGGACCAGATTTGATGCAGACCGAGGAAGCGAGAATATCAGATGGGATTGGAGAAGACCTCAGCATAGTTGATTGAGATGGTGATAGAGGAGGACTAGGGAGCTAGATTGCGTTACCGAGGGGGTTGTTTTATCAATTTTATAAGCTATGTAGCATCAGTTAATATACTTTATTGTTGTACTTTTTCCTTTTGTAGTAGGTTAATTAATGCAGGACCAATTATTTTGTTCTATTAAAACTTCATTAAGGAATGCATGGTGCACTGCTCACAATTTAAGGTCAAAAATTATACTGGTATTTTTCCTAGTCCTTATCAAACCAAACCAATGCTATCCAGTGGTTACAGTGCTTTTTATTATGAAGAGAGCCTCATGGTATCTTCAGAGGGTGCACACATGGACTATGCCAAGATGCTATCGCTTGTAATAAGCGTAGACATCTCTTGCAATAATCTATCTGGAGAGATACGTGAAGAACTTAAACATATCCTGATCATTTTTCTTGAACTTGTACTCTAGTCGGCATATCATACAAAGTATTTGAACTATGGGACAGTTGGAATCACTGAACCTATCAATAAGCAACCATTCACTAGAACCAACCAATGGGGAACCTGCAATATGGTTGTCAAAAGCTTGCTCTAGGTACTTGGTCAGTTAGGCCTACACCAAACCCTGAGTATGCTAACATATGGAAAATGAGCGCACCCGAAGAGTTGTAGTCTATTGGCTTGTTTCTCATAACAAGCCACACTTACTTGGGATAATCTCCAATCTAGGGGATGGAATGGGCTGAATCGCTATGTGTTGTGCAGGTGTAATGCTGAAAATGTCAACTTATTTGTTCCATACTTACAGGTTCTCGGATGAAATATGGGGTGCCCATGCTATAAGGTTACGTTGTTCCAGGGCTCGCATTGAGGGCCTTTGGACTTTGAAAATCGCAGGGTTGTGGGTGTATCAGTAAAGCTAGACCACTTACAATTACTACTGCTACGTTACGGAGAAAAGAATGTCCAAATATTTACTCGGTAGCTAGAGATTCAGAACAATGTATACAATCCATTATTAATGACATACCGCATGTTAGCAAAAATATAGGAATAATACCAATGCAACAACCAGCGGAATCAAATAGTTAACCGAAAAGAAAAATAGTAGAGACAGTGAACACGCAGATTTAACGTGGTTCGGCAATGTGCCTACGTCCACGGGGACACGATCGAAAGCTTTCACTATATCAAAAGAGATTACAAGTCTCTAGTTCTCAACCACAAGAGAATTTGCAATGAAATCACACAAGAATTTGGGATCAAATGTGCCTGACCTCTTATTACAGTGATTTCCTTCTCTTTTGCTTCGGCCGCCAAAGAAAATCCAGAGAGAAGCCCCTCTTTCTTTCTTCTTTTGCTTTCAGCCTGAAGATAATTAGCAGCAGCCACAACAAAACTTCCTCTTTCTTGTTTCAGCCGCAACAAGAAAAGAAACACAGCCATGCTTTTGGCTTCAACCACACTAATTATTTTGTGCTTCATCCGCCACAATAACCAAACGAAAACCTCGGCCTCTCCAAGCCCTAGCCACACACCCCAATATATATACATCTCTTAACGGGATTGGATCTATTTTGGACTCGTTTGGACAGACCGAATCTATTGTGGCGACAGAACTCCATTAGCAACACCGTAGAGGACATTGACTGGTATGTCAAAGGGAGCTTTACACACCACGAGCAACCATGGTGGACCCAAATGCCTCCACTGTGGAGCAGGATAAGGCCAGATATTCAAACTGCATAATCGAGTGATTACTTTGGGATCTTCCTATCATCATCTCCTCTGGCGCATTACTTTGTTGCAGGTGAACACTTCTTAATGGAATGCCAGGGGATCTACCTCACCATTTATTGCAAAAAAATAAAAATAAATAAATATATCATATTCCCAAAAAAAAAACATTGTAATATCATATTTTAAACTTGGAAGTAAGCAAAAAAAATAACACCATTATATGAGAATAAATCAAAGTTTTAGGAACAAGTATCTAGACATACCAGCCTGAAGACATTTGTCATATAGGATTTAGCAATGAACCACATGCTCTTCGGTTGTGAACTTCAAATACTGCAATGGTCACTGCAAACTTCATGCGACCCAATCTTAGCAACTGACCACGAATATGCAACACTTTCTCAATTATTTGATCGTTACAGCATCAATGATGCCAGAACCCAACCATGAATTCCAAAGTATCAGTAACAGACATCCAAGCAATGCTAGCTAGAATGCTCTTATCACGAGAGATCGATGAGAGTACACTAGCTACAGCTATGCACCGATGCCATGACTGCCTCTTCAAATAGAAAGATCATTAAAGATGGAAGTTTCCTGAAAGTTGTAATTATTTGATGAGTCCAAGTGACCAAAGCAATGAAGAGCTGCAGGTAAACTGGAAAGAATTGTACCTGGAAGATTAATTGTTTAAAGGTCCGGTAATGGCAATTGTCTCAAGGGACCCATAATTTCTGCAAATTTTCCTGCACCAAAGTAATTTAGAGACAAATCCAAGAAGCTCAGGTAAGGCCAAAGAAAGGAAGAGCAGGTATATTGGCAAGAATCGCACCTGGAAGATTATTTCTTTAAGGTCACGGCAATGGCAATCGTCACTTCTTTAAATTTTCTTGCATTAATGTGATTCGAAGAGAATACCAAGCCGGTGCGGTGGTTGACCATCCATCTATACTTCACGTCATTGGTATATTTGCCTCGATGGGTGATAAATAAAATTGATAGCACCAACACACATCAATTGATGACGGCCGTTTGTTGGAATGTCTGGCGTGAATGGAATAGCCGAATTTTCAGAAACACCTCACACTCTAGAGGAATGCCTCTCGATTATTACTTTCGATGTTTATGACTGAACAGGTGAACATTCTAATGGCAACATCCATAGGGATGCGAAAGATGGAGTTGATGCCACCGGGAGTCTTATAGACTCTGACTACGACAACTCTTTGGAGGCGGGGAGAATATGAAGATCTGATTCATGACCAGACCTTTGTTGATGGGGTGATTTTAGCCCAGATCTTATATACTATGTTGTCGGAAGTTAAGCCCCATGTTATGTATTTATTTCTTTTGAAGGATTTCTATGTACTATGTAATTTGGACTCGCTCTAATAAGCAGTTTTAATGGAATAGGGGAAGCTATCCCACTGACTTGCTTCAAAAAAAAATGTAATTCAAAGAGAAACCAAAGGAACAGATCCAAGAAGACTGAGTAAGATCATATGGCTTCTTTCAAGAAAGCACATGTCTTATTCGAACCAGAGATAGCTTGACAAGTCTAGGCTTGTTAATTATGGTAATTCATGAAACATAATAACACTTTACAAAAGATCCCCCAATATAAATGAGCCAAGCGCTCTATTAGTTTTATAAAATCATTTTACAAAATGTTGACAGGCTTTCTCCGACCCATAAAGGTTTATTTTCATCTTACATCAAGGGATCTTTACATAAAGACTATTGTTTCCTATGTGCACCAATTGATAGTTAGCAAGGTATCCTTTGTATAATAACCATTTGATTTGTTTGCAAGTGTGTGTGTGTGTGTGTGTGTGTGGGAGGGGGCATGGGGAGACGAGGGAGAGGGATGAATGAAGTATTTATAACATTAATTTTTAATGTAATATGATTTTTGTAATCCTTATAAATTTTTGCTAGCAAAGATTGTCTTCTATTTGTGGGTTTAGGTGTGCTTATGCTTGTTAATTCGATTCTACTAACATAAGAGTTCCGAACAAAGAAACGTTTCTAGAAGTTAAATTTAGATCATTGCATCTAAATTATAGTCCTATACGAGAAGCAAAGTTAGTTGTTGAGACTTCTAATGTAAATTCACCTCATCACCGTAAATAGATACTTCAACACGAGTGATACTTTAAAGCATAGTCGGGTGGTTCCATCTAAGTCATAGCAATATAGGGGAAATTCATTTCGCAAGGAGATACACTAATGATTCGAAAACTAAATGCAAATTTTCCAAAGCAATTTCAAACACAAAGAATCATTCAGAGAAGGGGAAAAAAAAATTCCTTGCAATCACATAATAAATCTCCACCTCTAAACGGAGCTTCTATCATGATGTTTTTGGATTTTTAAAAAAAAAATATTAATAATGAAGGCCAGCTTTACCAATTTCAACTCACAAGCCAAAAACTTCAAGTTACAAAAAAAAAAGTGAAGTGTAGATGGGAAAACAAAAATCAAGAATCCAAGATCAAGGAAACTATTCAGCATATCACTGTACGAAATCACATAGTCTATTCATCAATTTAATAATCAACTCCAACGACATACATCATATAAATGAAGATCAAACTCATCCATGAAAACATGCTATAACCAAGTAAACTACGTATTAAGTAATGTCAACTATATTGCATGCCCAGAACAAAAGATGAAATATTACCTTCGAATTTGTTCACCTCTTCGGTTTTTCAACGATGAAAAGTTGCATAGAAATAGTGAGTTAGATTAAAACTAAAGGGAAAAAAATAATAATCAAGAATTAAGGATCAAAACGGCCACCATTTCATCAAACATTGACGCAATCAACTCTAACAATACATGACAAACTAACTCAGATTATTCCATCCAAGCAAAGCTTGGTTACTGTGTCTAATTATTAATAACCACAATGGATTTCCAAATAAGGATCTTTCATAAAAATAAAAATAAAAAACAAATATTGCAACCACAAATAGAATATTAAAGGCTGGCCTGCCAGTTATTCTATAAAACAGTTTATTTTAGTTATTTAGCAGAAAATACATAGGAAATATCACTAGGATTATTACTTTGACATCTTAAGTATCCTATATGAAGCAAATTTCACATTGATCCAACCATATAACTTGTCGACGGAGCTGAAGTATGCATACCTTATTGACCTGTTGGTAAGTATAGTACCAACGAATGCCCAGAAACCAACGACATATCCAAAAGCAGCACTCGCATAAATCCATACCATTTCAGAACCGTTCCCATGGTCATCATCTTCTTGAAAATATGGGAGAGGTGAATGATTAGAAGGCGTATCACCAGAGCATGGTGATAACGGGTATCCGCAGAGATCAAGGTTGCCAGTGTAGATAGAAGGATCATCAAAGCTCCCAAACTGACCGCCTGATGGAATTTTACCCCATAAGCAGTTACGAGACAAGTTCAAGCGGCTTAAGAAATTCAAGGCAGTCATGCTTGAAGGAATTTCCCCAGACAGGTTATTTATTGATAGATCGAGAGATTCCAACTGTCTCATAGCACCAATATTTTGTGGAAGTTTCCCCGTAAAGTGGTTCCGTGACAAATTCAGGAAAATCAATCCATGAAGTTGTGTGAGTCCATTTGGGATTTCTCCAGAAAGACTATTGCTCGACAAGTCTATGGCTATTACAGCCGATAAAACACTTGTGTATTCATACTCGATCCCTTTTACTATGAGGGAAAGTTCCTCAGTAACATTGTAAACATTGATATTTGCTTCATGTGTTGAAAGCATGGCAGTAAAATTTTCAAAAGGAATGGACAAACTGCCAATAAGATTATTGGTTGACAGATCCAGAACTTGAAGAGATGAAAGATATGACAGCTGTACTGGAATATTACCTGTGAGCTGATTTGATCGCAAACTTAGAACTGCCAATGACGAAAGACTCTCTCCAATCCACGTAGGTATGCTGCCAGATATCATATTTTTACTAAGATCAATAATAACCAAATGTTGGCATTGCTTCATGGATAGAGGGATACTACCAGAGATGAAGTTGTTTTCCAAGTGCAACGACATGAGTTGAGTTTGAGATCCACATATGTCAGGTATGTTCCCTGAAAAATGATTGTTTGATAAATCAAGAATCCCCACCGTTGATGACTGGTTTTGGCATGAAGGAATATCCCCAGATAAGTTGTTGTTTGAGAGGTCAAGAAGTAAGAGCTGAGGGAGACTGCAAAATAACGATGGAAGAACAACGCTGAGAGGATTATATGAGGACTTGTTGCCGCAGCGAGGAATACTTCCATGTAGAGAGTTGTTGGAGAGTCTAAGGAAGGACAATGACGTCAAGTTGCAAATGGACGATGGCAGGCTACCATTTAATCTATTGCTTCCCAAATACAAGATAGCCAAGTTGTAGAGGTTCCCAATGGTAGTAGGTATCGGTCCGCTGATCTGATTTCCAGATAGCGAAAACTTATTCAAATTCCGGAGGTTCCCTATACTGTTGGGTATCTCCCCGCTCAATTGATTTCCAGATAGCGAAAATCCATTCAAATTCTGGAGGTTCCCTATATTGTTGGGTATCTCCCCGCTCAATTGATTTCCAGATAGCGAAAATCCATTCAAATTCTGGAGGTTCCCTATACTGTTGGGTATCTCCCCGCTCAATTGATTATCAGAAATTTCTAGCCACTTTAGTTGGCTGAAATTACCCAATAGTTCTGGCAGAAACCCTGTAATTAGATTACCATATAAATATATCTCTGTTATGTGACGACTCATATTTTGCAAAATAGTAGGTAACCATCCACTTAATGTGTTGCCTCCTAGATCAATAAACTCCAGCTGGCCGAGATTTCCCACATTTTCTGAAATATTGCCTGTAATTTGATTATAATTTAAATTCAAATACTTCAAGCTGGTAAGATTCCACAGATTGTTTGGGATAGACACGTTGATTCCACTGTCAGACAAATCTAGGGCTTCCAAATGGGGAAAACTTCCCAACATTTTAAATATCTCCATACTAATGTTATTTCTACTAGAATACAATTCCTTTAAATTACTGATCTGCCCATCATGAAGTTGTAGCGGACCCTCAAACCTGCAGTATGTAACATCTAGTTGAACAAGGCTGCTAATGTTAAGCAGCCAGGGAAGAAAATTAGGTGGGAAGTTGTTAAATGAGAGATCAAGTTTGGTAAGGGATGGGAAGTTAATAACAGATGGAAGTGTAATTGGAATGCTTGAGAGACCAATATCAGACAACTTCAGCACTGAAAGATTAGGAAGTGTGTTAACATCATGAATCCAATCAACGACCTTCGAGAGGTTGGTAAAACTGAGATCAAGGTAGTACAGAGAAGTCATATTCGAGAGCCAGTGAAGGTCATGGACATACAAACCAAAGTTATTTGAGAGATCAAGTTTGGTAAGGGATGGGAAGTTAATGACAGATGGAAGTGTAATTGGAATGCTTGAGAGCCCAGTATAAGACAACTTCAGCACTGAAAGATTAGGAAGTGTGTTAACATCATGAATCCAATCAACGACCATTGAGAGGTTGGTATAACTGAGATCAAGGTAGTACAGAGAAGTCATCTTCGAGAGCCAGTGAAGGTCATGGGCACATAAAACACCACAGATAAAACTTTTATAAGTGCAATCAATGTTACCATCAAGGTCAAGGTATTTCAAATTTGAGAGATTTCCCAATTCACTGGGAATGATTCCTTCGAATCCAGCATAAGAGAGGTTAAGGTATTCTAGGTTCGCAAGAGAACCAATGAATTTTGGTATAGGAGTTTCAGTAAATTTGTTCATGCTCAAATTTAGGTACTTGAGGTGCGACAAACTAAGCACAGAAGGATTCAGCTTACTTGTTCCGATTGGGATATCGTATGGGGAATCAAATGGGGAACCATATGGGTAACCGAGATCGAGCTTGGTGACATGCCCGGTTGCATTGTCACATTCGACTCCTCGCCAGTTGCAGCAGTCTCCATCCTTCCTCCAAGAGGAGAGCCATGTGCCAGGATCGTACATGTCTTTCTTGATGTCAAGGAGAGCTCTCCTTTCGCTCTCGATGCACCTCACCCCCACCACTTCACGGTCATCCATTCCACCATCACCACCAATGACATCAAGAGAGTAACAGAGTTGAATATTTTCCCTGTAGATAATGATCAGAAGTCCAATCATCAGAACAACAGGAGGGATGTGTCCCCTCTTGCTCCTACTACTTTCAGCCATGAACATGTTTCGAGCTTTCAGCTAAGATTGAGCAAAGAAGATGGATAGTTCATAAAAATTTTTGATGAGGAAAAAATGATAACAGGGAAAGATTGTTTTAAAGGAACCGTTCACAAAAGGTCAAAGTCAAGCATTGGGCTGAGTCAACCCGTCAAATCAATTAGATTAGACAGGTCTAGTCTTCCAGAGCTGCACTAGTTCTAATATTTGTCCTGTTATTTATTTTGATAAGTCAAGACAAATTAATTTGTTCTGTTAAGTCAAGACAAATTAATTTGTTTTGATAAGTCAAGACAAGTCATCAAGTTTTTTTTTTTTTTTTTTTTTTGTGAAATAAACGCGTGAACAGGTGTCGCCCGTTCCATTAATATGATATTAATAGAAATACAGAAAAAGAAAAAAAAACCAGAGAAAAAGAAAAAAAAAAGTATTTAGACCCATTTGGAAAGCAAAAATTGATAATATTATGGTCTAGTACAAACTAAATAGTATAGAAATTGATAATATGGTTGGAGCAAAAAGCAAATCTTTATGTAATTCACCTCTCTAGTTCAAATCGAAATTTTCATACTTGCCTTTCGTACTGAACAAGTATTTTGTAATTGTCTTTAAATTAATGAAAGAGTTGGCTTTCCCCTACTTTTATTGAGTTGTTAAGTAGTCTAGTAGCACCTCGTTTTATTGGAATATCTGAGTATTTCTATAGGTCTTGCTAATTTAATATTAAAAATTAGTTTAAGATTGCTAAGCATAGGTAAGGAGAAGTCTAGTTAGTTTAGAGAAAAAAACAAAAAACTTACCATAAAATCAAACATTTATGTGATCGGAGTGGTGTTAGAGTTCCTAGAAGTCCTCTAGACCACTCCGGTCGCTTTCATAGTTAATCGTCGTGGTGCTAGATTCTTGCCCGCTTAGAGCGTTAGAGCGTGTTGAATCTGTCGCATAGACTGTCTTTGAACTACTATAGTCTTCCAAGTGGGGTTCTCGGTCGACTTGCACTGTAATGGCGACTTTGGTTCGCTTGCCGTTTCTGCCACGACGTGTTTAGTATATTGGCCCACCAGAAGCGAGCGAGCATGCTGTTGCCGCACCATAATACTAGGTACTCGCCTGTTAGAAGTAAATTTTCACATCACAGTGGTCCTATCGCTTGGTTATCTAGTGGTGTCCGGTAATGACCGAGTCCCCATAAAACTTCCAATATTATCACAATGGTACTATCTCTGTGTCACTTTCTTCTTTGGTTCCTTCTCGAACATTAATTGGGGCTTTTTCTCTTGACTTGCTTGGAGGAAATTGGTGGGGGATCTCTCACCACCAGTACACGAACGGGCCTTGCGGGCTGACTTCTCATTGGTTGCATTAATTCTTCTTCTCTATATATATCGACTTTGCACAAAAGGGACGGGATGGGAGAAGATTAGTTCAAAATTTGATTAACGAAATTTCAAAGGATAAGAAATTTCAAAGGATACCATGACCCTTGACTCCACTAATTCCTACAATGACTGCAGATTAATTTCTCGTTGGTGAGAATTCTACGTACGTTCCTCCAATAAGTAATTAAGAAGTTCATACATACAACATCTTATAGTACAATAATTCATTTGAGAGGGTGCTAATAAAGATAACTTAATTACCTCTCCATTATTTATTAATTGTACAAGGGGCACGAAAATATCCTGCTTCATAATACGAGTTTGAGCATAAGTGGTGTGTATCAAATGAAATTCATCTCATATAGAGGCATGACTTGCTAGTAAGGATAGTAATAAATATGTGTACGGGCCAAATTTTGGAACTCCCTGTACAAAATTTTAAATTAGAAAAATAAAATTTTCATTTTTAATTCAAAATTTTATATAGAGCGGGCCAGAAATTGATCTATGGATGCGTTCATTACCATCCCTGCTTGTTAGGAGATGACACAACTATCTCTCTAGCTGATGGACGTCATGTGAGAAATCATTTATCTAAGTCGTCCATAATGACTATTTTCAAATTTCTGAAATAAACTCCCATTTTGTCGGAGGATGTCTCGCAGGATGACAAGCTGACGCCATGACAGGCCACCTGATGGAGTGGACGGTAGACTTCTACTATGCGATCATGGACCACAGCTAGATATCATTTTATGTTCCTTTCATATGATGTCTGTATGCAAGCACTTGAGTTATTTTAGGATGTAGACTCTTGTACTTCTTTAATTATATATTTTTCTACTTTATTTTTCTTCTGTATTTTGACTGTTCAATTATAACTCATTAATAGAAAGCGAAGGGTACTTTTCCCGTCATTTTAAGTCAAAAAAAAGAAAAAAAAAATGGCCCTCCTTTTTGCTACTTTTTTCCATATAAAGGCAGATGAACAATAGGACCTCCAATAATGGGATGAAACCCTAGTCCTTGAAACATTAGGTGAAATTATGTGCATTTCTTGTACTAGATTCGAATTGGATCTCATTTTCAAATAAGTTAAAGGTCCATCATCTTTCAAAGCACTAATCCAAGCTAAACAACATCTATTTAACTGTTTCCAATATAATTTGGCAAGAATAACACAAATGAACATCAACTCAGCTTGCCTACTGTCCAAGCAAATGGCGAGTTACCAAATTTACGTAAGGCATTAGACTCAATCAAATAGCTTATGGAAGGAGCTTCTTTTCACACAAGTTGTGGCTGAAAATAGTTACAAAGTTGCCAAGCATCTGACATAAGCCCTCTGGACAGTCGAGTTGATTTGACATAAATCTTTATGGAAGAGCGAAAATATGTAATTTCTATTCATGCGAAACTTCGTTCGAGTGAAATAACTTAGTGCTGGGTATAAATCCTCCGAACAACCTAAGTCTTTCCAATATCAACAAATTTCTAAGCTATTTTTCAAAGTTACTGCTGTGAAATCTCGGGGTGAGTAGCGCATCTCGTAGATACTTTTTCGAGTGACTAATATATCTTCTTATCCAAAAACAGACGAACTCGTCACAGATTTCAAAAGATCACCTACTCTTAGGTCATAGTTATACTTTGTTCTACTCTTACAAAATATCTCTCATTTTGTAAAAGTCAAGTCACCATGCCAACTACGTGCTCGGACTCAGAGGGGCTAAATTTTATACTCTCAGAGCTCATTTGAATGAACTCCGAAGTAGGAACTATTGTGATGTCAAACAATGACTATTCCAAGCCCGTAAGTAAAATCCATTAAGGTCATCAGTGAGGTGCAGAAAGAGACATTCTAAATTAAAGTGGTCCAGTTCGAGGACGACTTAGAGGTAGTATCATGAGTTTATTATGTGACTGATTCTCTCTCTCTAAGCCTGAATGACCAGGACTTTCTTTATAAATTACATAAGGGAACTTTGAACTATTAATTCCACCACGATTGTGATTTCTAACCAACCCTACAGAGCTATAAGCATCCTCTTCCCATGAGAGGATAGAGACCGAAAATTAATTCTTTGAAAGTTTGTACCACAAAGAGAGCTACTTTTAAGAAATCTTGTATTTTCTATTAATATAGAAAATTCCATCAATCCATTGACCCTCCTCGAGACAGTAGGCCAAAGATTCTTCTCAGCCAAACCTTGTTATATATCCATGTACGTTTCTCTATTCTTTGATTTTATTAATAGTTTTATTACATGTTGGCTGATTCCTCTGATCGTGCCACCTTGAGTTGATGATCCTTTGTTTGATTCGTGAACTGATTTGGCTAACTTAGATGACAATTCTTAGCATCAACAATTCTCAACTTCAGGTTCTTTGTTAAATTAACAATACAAGGTATTTTAATTAGATGAAATATATAATAGGTTTTTTTTGGGTTTTACATATCGGTCCCTTAAATCTATAAAAATGAGACTTAAGTACCTGATTTTAGTCTCTCAAATCCTTTAAGTTACTTCACTTTAGTTTTCTGCCTAATTTTCGTTAGGCCAGTTAAATTTTTCGTCTAAATTTTTCATTATACCCGTAGTCCCTCTTCCTCCTCTTTTCCTCTTCTTATTGGGGATGTCTCTTTTCCTCTTCTTACTGGATTCCCATCTCCATTTTTCTTCTCTCTCTCTCTTCCTACCCAGTTAAATCTGCATTCTTCTTTCTTTTAACTGGGAGAAAGTGACCACTGAAAAATATATTGATCAATTTAACATGTCTTGAACAACTGAACAGCTAGAAAGGAAAGAAAAGAAACCCTAAAAAGAAAGAAGGAAGATGAGGGATTTAGGATTCGGGAAAGAAAAGAAAGGAGAGGAGAGAGAGAGAGAGAGAGAGAGAGAGAGAGAGGAAAAGAATGGAGAGGAAACCCAATAAGAAGAGGAAGAGGACTTTCAGGGGTATAACGAAAAATTCGGGCAAAAAATTTAACTGGCCTAACAGAAATTACCAAGAGGGACTAAAGTGGAGTAACTTAAAGGATTTGAGGAATTAAAACCAAAATATGATGATTTCAGCGACTAAAGTCTAATTTTTAAAGATTTAAGAGACCGATATGTAAAAGCTCCCTCTTTTTTTTAAGAATATTATCAATTTTGTAGTTGATATTTCCAACATTTTTTTTTTTACAAAGTCCTAGTCCCCTCTATCTCGTTCTTCCATTTTGCTATCTAAGTGGGACTCAAACGGAGTGGACAGCTCATAGGATTTAGATTTTAATAAGATTGGATAAAAGTTTAATTTTTAAGTAAAGTTTAATTTTAATTAAATCGATTACTACTAAATTAGTCATAAGTTTCGTTAATGAGAAGAATTATAAACTATAGTTGTTGAGATATTAGTTGAAATTTAGGATTCAGAATTAGATCAAGTTTGGGGCTGTAACAAATCAAATCTATCCAAATATTTTTTAGGGGCAAACTATTAAAACTAATTTCAAAATTTACCAAATAAGGAGAGAATGAATGAACTTTAAGCAATCTAATTAGATACAGGCACAGGGATAAACAAAATTTTAGATAATCACGTAGACAAATGCTTTTCTAATATGTCAAATTAATTGCATAAAACTATTAAATAAGTTTTACGTGCCATTAATATGATAATTATGGTTGTATGTAAGAAATCACTTCACTTATTTTAGGTGCGGTAAAAGCTCATTTTAGTTTTATTTAAAATTAGGCTAAAATACTAAAAGCCTCCATAAACTATTTTTATATAATCTAAACCTCCACAATCTTTTAAATTTCAAATAAAACCTCCATATACATTAGTGGCGAAGCTAAAAAATGAAAAAAAAAAAAAAAAAAATACAACAACAACTTATAGCCTTTTATCGCATGTATTTGGATTAGTCTATATGAACCAAAAGAAAAAGAAAAAAATATCAGATTGATGACATAGATGATTCTTGTCTCCTCATTCTTATCAAGCAATATATTTTTATTTAAATTTTTAGTATCCATATATTTTTATGTTACCTCCATTAATATTTTCTCATATCGTCACTTTGCTCTTTAACAACAAGCTCATTATCCTGCAGAGCTAATCCCTCCATTAGCTATAACTACTGATGCTCACATGTGACTTGACATGACCCAACCCATTTATACTGAGACCTGAACCTGACATTTTTTAATTTCATTTCATCACCATTCTCTATGATTAGTAATTTTACATGTGGGATTTTGTTGATAAACTGCTGGATTGTATTAAGAAGTTTATATGTGAGTATAGTCGCACATCAGATAAAACAAGAAGAGTTTATGAATTTAAATACAGAGTTGAATGCTTTACTTATTAGCTAAAACTTTTAGATCAGACTGGTGCTCAGATTTATGTTTAGAGCCCAACAATTGGTATCATAACTCCGTTGTAGGGAAGCTGGTGTGAAGTCCAAGCAACTTTGGGTTTGCTTTCCTATGGTCCTTCATGTTGATGGATTTAGACCAAAGTTAGGAGATCCTATGGATGGTGATTCCCGTAAATGAGTAGATCCTACGTATGGTAGTTTTTGTAAATGATTACGGTATACTCACAATTAAAGGGAGAGATCTTATGGATGGTGGTTTTCGTAGATAAGTAGATCCTACAGATGATAGTTTTTGCAAATGATTGTGGTATACTCACAATGAAGGGGAGAATGTTTTGATTCTGATGTAGAGTTGGAGCCTCTATCTACCTATTAATTTAGTTTTTTGGGTAATACTGGTACTTAGTTTTCTGTTTAGAACCAACCATTATAATACTTTTTTTGTAATAAAGTGAAGAGTTCACTGTTTGAATCTGATAAAAAATCTCTCGATAGATCTTACAAACAGAGAATTTTTACAGGAATAACTGGCAAGTCATGATGCAGCTAGCTAGCTCCTTTGGTTCAGTGGCGTTGTTGTTCCATGCTATGTAAAAGTTTATTCCGACCTGAGCCCAATTGACTGTCCAATCAATCAAACATACCCGGTTTCAAGTCTCAATTCCGGCATGTCCGATAAAATTTGAGTCGGCTCTATCCAGATCTGTTATTTAATATTAAACTATTAAAAATTTAATAATTCGTTACGTTTGATATTTTTCTTAGTTCTTTCGAGTAATGTATCTTAATTACATTTTCATTTTTATTTTATGTCATTCAAATGTTTATCCAATCAAATAGAGTTTAGATTTGCTTTTAATACTTAGTATATAAATAATTTCTTGTTTTTAAATCTAGAAATTCTTAATTTTCTTTTTTATCAAGCCAGCTATCTAATAATATAATTATTTCACTTGTATTTAATTAGAAATTAGAAAGACATTTATATGCCTATTGCAGATGGGACCAATCAAAAATTATCTTTAGACAACAATTTATTATAACTTATAACAATTTATGATAATGAAAATATCATAATAATTTAAAATTGACTTTCCATTAAAATAAATGCCTTTATCGAAAAGTTAGCTTTCATAACAATTATATAAAAATAATATACCATGTATTCTCAATAAAAATAACAAATTATTAACCTTCTTCAAAAGGTCATTGTAGGAAAAGAATGTAGCCTTTTTCATTTACTTTATTTAATACATAATAACTTTCCATGTATTCCTAGTAAGAATAACACACACACATACACACACACACCCACATATATATATATATATATATATATATATATATATATATATATATATATATATATATATATATATATATATATACCGTTTTTAAAAATGGCCCGTGATGCAGTTCATTTCCACTATCTCCATTACATTTTTTTTTGGATTATGATCTAGATCCTTTAGGGTTCACTCATACTCAATTTAGTGAGTTTTAGTTGTAATTTGGACCTCTATCAAGTTGATACAAATTTTAACGGTTTCCAATAAATAAACGTTTTGTATCCACTTGATAAAAGTATAAATCTCCATAAGTCATAAAACTTGTCCTAATTAAAGTTAAGGAGGTCTAGAGATTCTAATTCTAAAAAAATAAGAAGAAAAATCATTGGATTGATATATTTTTTCCGCTAGCTCACATAATTTTTTCTGAACTAGCAGCTCACCTACAGTAATTCCATATATATATATATATATATATATATATATATATATATATATATATATATATATATATATATATATATATATATAAAATTTGAACTGGCAAGGCGTGTGCAGACTCAACTTTGATGCTTTCAACAATCAAAGAGAGGGAACGGAATCATTCTATCATGTTGATTTTGATAGAGATTTAACTTTCTAAAGGGGCACACCATTTTTCCTCATGAGCCCACCCTCTCTTTAGAAAATAGAGGGTTTTTCCTAGTGAGCACACCGAAAATATCCAAAATATCACCCCTACGTTGATGGAAAGGTGGCCACTTTGTGTATACTTTATTAGAATATCAGGATTTACTCTCTCCTCTCTTTAGATTATAGAAAATATGTAGAGAATATGAATGAGAGAATTAGATCTAGATGAAGATATAAAATGTCCAGATGTAAAGGATTGATCCTTTCCTCATAGAGGAGGGATATATTTATAGTTATTTGTTAATAAAGTTGTAGTCAAATTCCAATCCATACAGTTTCTTTGATGTGAGTTCAATTATGTCTCTTAGAAAAGAGGTTTTCTTGTTGTTGTTGAACGTGATTTCCTTCTCTCGAGAGGATTATGATTGATAAAGAAATTGTTAGCCCTGAGCTTCATAGGCTTCATTGGATCTTAAGTTGATGGGCTTTTAGCTTGTCAGCTTAGGCCGGTCAATACGAATCAATAGCCCAACTTCTAAGTTCATTTAAATGAATTCTTGGAATATCTTGTACTTATCATGATTTTATCTGCCTGACTAGTCATCACAAGAGCAACTTGACGTGAGTCATTGAATAACCTAACTAATTACCATCTTGGAAGATGTGAAAATATCATTAATGCCATAGGGGATTATATAACTAGCAAAAATATTGCCTCAAGCTACGCTTGTGGACCCACATGTCTTGATCATGTGACTGAGATTTGTTGTCAGACTATGTTTCAATCAGCCTCATTAATTGCTAGATAGACGAGCTCTCACGTTTTTCTCGCCGCGGTGGGAGTTCATAAGGTAGTGATGGAGAATTTGTATCATTAGCTATGTAGAGAACCATCGGTTGAAGTTGGGTAGTTCAAAGAGCTATTGCCTCCACCTCCAAAGATGATGACCCCAGTGCTAATGATAAGTGGATATCTACTTTGTCTTGGAATGAACTGTTTGGTGCATTCTTTGTTGGATTTTCCGGAGAGATTAATATAAGTTTCTTGATTCTTACTGTTTCTTATTTCTTTGACGAGGCTAGAAAGCACCATGAGCCCTCATACTTCATAGGTATCAACTCTCGATTTGGAGACTTAGAGGACCCAGATGTTTTCAAGTGTTTAATACATTAGCATTAGCAATACAGTGTGAAAGAATTCGAAACTAGGCCTTAACTTTCACGTGTTGGTAAGTCCACTTTGGATATAAAAATGTGGTTGGAGCAAAAAGCAAATCTTTTCATCTAACTAGTGTAGTTAATTCACCCTTCTATTTTAAATCGAAGTATTCATACTTGCCTTTTGTACTGAACAAGTATATTGTAATTTTCTTTAAATTAATGAAATAGTTGGCTTTCTCCTACTTTTATTGAGTTGGTAAGTAGTCTAATAGCAACTCATTTTGTTGGAATTACTGAGTATTTCTATGGGCGTGGAGCTAAGTACTATTTTTTTGCCTCATCTTGTTAGCTTGTATAGGTCTTGCTAATTTAATATTAAAAATTAGTTTAAGATTGCTAAGCATAGGTAAGGAGAAGTCTAGTTAGTTTAGAGAAAAAAAAACAAAACATAAAAAACAAAAAAACAAAAAACAAAAAACATAACATAAAATCAAACATTTATGTGATCGGAGTGGTGTTAGAGTTCCTAGAAGTTCTCTGGACCACTCCGGTCGCTTTCATGGTTAATCATCATAGTGCTAGATTCTTGCCCGCTTAGAGCGTTAGAGCGTATTGAATCTGTAGCGTGGACTGTCTTTGCACTCCTATAGTTTTCCAAGTGGGGTTCTCGGTCGACTTGCACTGTAATGGCGACTTTGGTTCCCTTGCCTTTTCCGCCACGACGTGTTTAGTGTATTGGCCTACCAAAAGTGAGCGAGCATGTTGTGATCGCACCATAATACGAGGTACTCGCCTTCTAGAAGTAAATTGTCACATCACAATGGTCATATCGCTTGGTTATGTAGTGGAGTCTGGTAATGACTGAGTCCCCATAAAACTTCCAATATTGTCATAGTGGTACTGTCTCTGTGTCACTTTCTTCTTTGGTTCCTTCTCGACCATTAATTCGGGCTTTTATCTTGACTTGCTTGGAGGAAATTGGTGGGGGATCTCTCACCACCAGTACACGAACGGGCCTTGCAAGCTAACTTCTCATTGGTTGCATTAATTCTTCTTCTCTATATATATCGACTTTGCACAAAAGGGATGGGATGGGAGAAAATTAGTTCAAAATTTGATTAACGAAATTTCAAAGGATAAGAAATTTCATAGGATACCATGACCCTTGACTCCACTAATTCCTACAATGACTGCAGATTAATTTCTCGTTGGTGAGAATTCTACGGACGTTCCTCCAATAAGTAATTAAGAAGTTCATACATACAACATCTTATAGTACAAGAATTCATTTGAGACTTAATTACCTCTCCATTATTTATTAATTGTTCAAGGGGTACGAAAATATCCTACTTCATAATACGAGTTTGAGCATAAGTCGTGTGTATCAAATGAAATTCATCTCATATGGAGGCATGACTTGCTAGTAGGGATGGTAATGAATACGTATACGGGCCAAATTTTGGTCCTTTCTGTACAAAATTTTGAATTAGAAAAATAAAAATTTTATTTTTAATTCAAAGTTTTATATAGAGCGGGCCAAAAATTGATCTATGGATGCGTTCATTACCATCCCAACTTGTTAAGAGATGACACAACTATCTCTCTGGCTGATGGACGTCATGTGAGTAATCCTTTATCTCAGCCATCCATAATGAATATTTTCAAATTTCTAAAATAAACCCTCCTTTTGTCGGAGGATGTCTCGCAGGATGGCATGCTGACGCCATGACAGGCCACCTGATGGAGTGGACGGTGGAGTTCTACTATGCGATCATGGACCGCAGCTAGATATCATTTTATGCTCCTTTCATATATATAATGTCTGTATGCCAGCACTTGAGTTGTTTTAAAATGTAGATTCTTGTACTTCTTTTTATTATACTTTTTTCTGCTTTATTTTCCTTCTGTACTTTGGTTGTTCTATTATAACTTATTAATGGAACGCGAAAGGTACTTTTCCGTCACTTTAAGTAAAAAAAAAAAAAAAAAAAAAAAAAAAAGCCCTCCTTTTTGCTGCTTTTTTCCATATAAAGGCAGATGAACAATAAGACCTCCAATATTGGGATAAAACCCTAGTCCTTGAATCATTAGGTGAAATTATGTGCATTTCGTGTACTAGATTCGAATTGGATCTCATTTTCAAATAAGTTAAAGGTCCATCTTTCAAGGCACTCATCCAAGCTAAACAACATCTATTTAACTATTTCCAATATAATTTGGCAAGATTAACACCAATGAACATCAACTCAGCTTGCCCACAGTCCAAGCAAATGGCGGTTACCAAATTTACATTAGACTCAACCAAATAGCCTAGGGAAGGACGACAATATGGAGCTTCTTTTCACACAAGTTGTGACTGAAAATAGTTACAAAGTTGCCAAGCATCTGACATAAGTTTTCTGGATAGTCGAGCTAACTTGACATAAATCTTTATTGAAGAGCGGGAATATGTAATTTCTATTCATGCGAAACTTCGCTCGAGTGAAATAACTTAGTGTTGGGTATAAGTCCTCCGAACAACCTAAGTCTTTCCAATAGCAACAAATTCCTAAGCTATTTTTCAAAGTTACTGCTGTAAAATCTCAGGGTGAGTAGCGCATCTCGTAGATACTTTTTCGAGTGACTAATATATCTTCTTATCCCAAGACAGATTGAAAAACAAACTTTGTGACTCGCCATAGATTTCAAAAGATCACCTACTCTTAGGTTATAGTTATACTTTGTTCTACTCTTACAAAATATCTCTCACTTTGTAAAAGTCAAGTCACCATGCCAACTACGTGCTCGGACTCGGAGGGGCTAAATTTTATACTCTTAGAGCTCATTTGAATGAACTCAGAAGTGTTGGCAGTGAAAATTTCTAAGTTAAAAGGATTTTCCATAACAAAACGCGGAGCTAACTCCGCAGCCCCGCGTTTGGCTATTTTAGCCTCGCGTTTGAGCAAAACGCGGAGCTAATCCATTGCTCCGCGTTCTGATTCATTTAGCTCCGCATTTACTCCGCGTGAGCAGATTTCATTAGAATCCTAAATTGATTGTGATTGAGATTTGGGCTTATCCGATACCCAAATTGAGTCCAATCAGAATTTCAAATCAAGAGATTTAAATCAATATTAAATATTTGATTAGAATCCTTGATGATTACAAAAATCTTGATTCCTATTCCTATGGATATCTTGATTCTTATTCCTATGGATATTTTGATTCTTATTCCTATGGAAACTCTCATAACCACTAAAGTCTATAAATACCCTCTTTGAGGAGACTTTAGGGAGGATCAATCAATAATAGATCAATCCATAATTGATCAAGAGGTCTTCTTTTTGGATCCTTTGACAATTCAAGTACGCGAGAGAGCCTTGAAGTCAGAGGTATTCTTCTTCTTCCTTTCGGTTCTTAGAGAATTCAAGTTACGCACAGAGCCTTGAGTTCGGGAAAGACCGGAGAAGATAGTCTACAATCGGCCGTTATCTTCAAGAGAGAAGAGTTCGACGTTCGATCGTCCAAAGGAGCTGCTCGACAGATCCCATCGCCACTGATCCAACGTTTACTATTGTAAAAGAGAGAGATTGAAATATAAAATCCTCTCGTTTGTTCACCTTTTTATCTTGTTCACTTTCATTGTAATTCAAGTTTATTCAATGGAAGGAAGCAAAGGAAATTTTGCGGCGAACAAACTGGCGACCACAGTGGGAGCCATCTCTTTCATCGAAAAAGAGATTGTCACACAATCGGACGTTGACATGATCGGATCCGAAGTAGACACGCTGGTCGTTGAGATCGACCAGCAAAAGTACGAGGAGTTCCTCTCCTCTGAGTCAGGTAACCTGACCGAAACGCGGTGCTATCGTCGCATGTTCTCCAATACCCGAGCAACGGGTAAAAAAGTATCCACCGAGATACGGGGATCCTTGGAGACTGCGGCTATAGGGCCAATGCTCGGACAGGAAGTCCTAGCAGGGGATGAGCTTCCGACTGCCGAAGAAGACATGGGAACTGGATTGACCAGAACCCAACTCCGAAATAGGAATCGGAGAGCAAGGCATAAAGCCCTCAAAGCCCGCCTTGGACGCGGAGCTAACACCAAAGGACGCGAGGCTATGGTCCCTCGCAAGCTGGCTAGCGCTAATCGCGAGACCAATCACTATTGCGTTAATCGCGAAGATACAACTTGCCTTAAAAGCAAGGAAAAGCCAGCGTGTGATATTCCACCCGAGGCTATTACTGGACTTAGCGATAAACGCGAAGCCAGTGCAACTTGCGAGAAATGCAAGATTTCTGACACTCGTAAGAAACGCGAGTATAAACTCTCCTTAAAGCCAGCGTGTGATATTCCACGCGAGGCTATTACTGGACTTAGCGATAAATGCGAAGCCAGTGCAACTGCGAAAAACGCAAGATTTCTGACACTCGTGAGAAACGCGAGTATAAACTCTCCTTAAAGCCAGCATGTGATATTCCACGCGAGGCTATTACTGGACTTAGCGATAAACGCGAAGCCAGCGCAACTTGCAAGAAACGCAAGATTTTTGACACTCGCGAGGAACGCGAGGATAAAAATTCCTTAAAGCCAGCGTATGATTCTCAACGCGAGGCTAATGCTGAGCTTAACGAGAAATGCGAAGCCAGTAGTATTTGCGAGAAATGCAAGATGCCTTACCTCCGTGTAAATCGCGAAGATGATTGGCAGATTGTCGTCAATCGTAAAAATCGCGCTAGACGCGAAGTTATGACTTGTGTTAATCACAAAAATAGGCCAGCGTGCAAGAATTCTCTTCCACGCGGGGCTACTATTCCAGAAGATAAACTTCTGAAGGTAGGCCAAGCCAGCGTAAAACGCGAGGCTAGCGTAGCAAAACGCGGAGCTATTTTTCAGCCCCACGAGATTAAACGCGAAGCTAATTTTCAGTCCCGCATTCCAAAACGCGAAGCTGTTTCTAAGCCCGCATAGATCAACCCGACTACAGAATCAGGGCTGATAGTCATGTCAGTGGACCAGAACTGGGCTCCAGTGATCCTAAGAAGTTTCAGTGGGCCCCTGGACCCTCTCAACAACCAGGTGGCCCCCACGATTCTTCGTCATCCAAGGTCACCGATCTCATAAATTACTTGACAAAAATGAGAAATATGACTCAAACTCAGCCACACTCAACATGTCATTGTGAGCAGCTCATAACAGTCATATCTACTGTATTAGATAATTGTTATTGTACTAAGAAGAGAGTGTCTGTATTTAACAGAATAACTGAGTCTCATCAAGATACTCCAAAGAGGAGAAAGAATGGTCTGAGATACAAAATAAAAGAAAAAGAATTAAACGCAGTGACATCAAATATGGTCAGTAAAGGTAAGAAGGCCATGGAAAAAAGACACGAGTCAGATGCAGATGATGAACAACTTCGCCATCTTACTCGACTCAAATCAGGTGCTGTCACTCCTCGGAATTATAAGAAATTTTCAAAAGGTTCTTATGATGATGACAGTGATAATTCAGCTATAGCTTCCCCAAAATCTCGTGCATCTTCCCGACCACGAAAATCAACGTCACATATGGTGGACAGGTCCGATGACATTGACCAAAGGATGGAAGCCCAAGAGAAGATAATTCGAGGTCAGCAGAAGGCCATTGATGACCTCAAACTAATGCTTCTAAAAGTGGTCGAAAATACCCAGAAGATAGCCGATGATAAGGCTAAAACTTCTTCGGAACCGCCACCTAAGACAAATGAAGAAATTAAAGAAGAAAAGGCTTATTCGACACATGAGGATGATGACAAATACTCTTTCCATGATCCTCATGGAGAAAAGATCGAGAAATTGCAAAGTCAACTTGACGCCTTGATGCACAAGAAAGAATTGAAAGAATCGGGGGTTTTAAGACCATACCCGCCTGAATGGGATTTGGCACCGTATCCCGAAAAGTATAAACCGCTCAAGTTGGAGTCATATGACGGGAAAGGATCTCCCAGTCAGCATATCTATTATTTCTTATCGCAGGCAGGTCATCTAATGGGAAATGATCCCATAATGACCAAAGTATTTGCGAGCACCCTGCGAGGGCCTGCCTTTACATGGTTTATGTAGTTGCCCCCGTGAACCATAAGTTCTTGGTATGATGTCGTAAAGCAGTTCTTGGTGCGTTTCTTTGAGGATGATACCGAAATATCGGTTCATTCCCTCCTTGCGACGAAACAAAGGGAACAAGAAACGGTCAAAAGTTTTATTGAACGCTTCAGGGAAAAATCCGTGTATTGTCGATACGGTATGACCCAGGAAATTCTGGTAGAAACCTGCAAGCATAACTTCAGGACTGGCGTGCTGATAAGAATGGGAGTTGTAGAATCCAAAACTTGGAAAGATCTGCTGAGGCAAGGAGAGCAGGCGGAGATCAGAGTTCCTCTCTGACTTCTCCTTCTCCTTCAAAAGCCTTACGGCCGGAGAACGGCGATCTCACCGGTTCAAAATTGGCTGGTCGGTTAAAACCAAGCCAAAACACTCCAAAGTTGATCTAAGGAGTCTAAAAGTTCAGAATTTATACCTCCAATTGGTGTAGTATGGATTGGCTCTCCATTATGCCCACTACCTCGGCCGCTGCCGCCATTGCTAATGCTGGCCGCCGATGGTGAGGAGGCGTGCGATACTGTACCCTTCTTAGCTGACATCCTAATGATGGAGAGTCTTTTCGAAGGAAGATCGGTTGAAGATCATTTCTTGAAAACTAATTCACTTGGGTCGCCTGAGCCCTGAGCACTTGAAGTTCTTCGGATGGAATGAAGAAGAAGATGAGCCAAGAGCTCTATTTAAACAGGATTTCTGTCGCTTGGTATTCGGCATAGAAATTTAGAGTAATTAATGAAGCAATTACTCATCTCACTGAAAATGAAGTGAAGCTATTTAGCTCTGCGTAAGCGAGCATAACGCGAGATAGACTTGGTATTCTAACTCCGCGTTTCAGTTTAAATATCCAAAGTATTTCAAAATTTGCTAAGTTCTAAGTCATTTTGAAAACTTTGGAGGGGGTTCTGTTGGCAGTGAAAATTTCTAAGTTAAAAGGATTTTCCACAACAAAACGCGTAGCTAACTCCGCAGCCCCGCGTTTGGCTATTTTAGCCTCGCGTTTGAGCAAAACGCGGAGCTAATCCATAGCTCCGCGTTCTGATTAATTTAGCTCCGCGTTTACTCTGCGTGAGCAGATTTTATTAGAATCCTAAATTGATTGTGATTGAGATTTGGGCTTATCCGATACCCAAATTGAGTCCAATCAGAATTTCAAATCAAGATATTTAAATCAATGTAAATATTTGATTAGAATCCTTGATGAATACAAAAATCTTGATTCTTATTCCTATGGATATCTTGATTCCTATTCCTATGGATATCTTGATTCATATTCCTATGGAAACTCTCATAACCACTAAAGTCTATAAATACTCTCTTTGAGGAGACTTTAGGGAGGATCAATCAATAATAGATCAATCCATAACTGATCAAGAGGTCTTCTTTTTGGATCCTTTGACAATTCAAGTACGCGAGAGAGTCTTGAAGTCAAAGGTATTCTTCTTCTTCCTTTCGGTTCTTAGAGAATTCAAGTTACGCACAGAGCCTTGAGTTCGGGAAAGGCCGGAGAAGATTGTCTACAATCGGCCGTTATCTTCAAGAGAGAAGAGTTCGACGTTCGATCGTCCAAAGGAGCTGCTCGACAGATCCCATCGCCACTGATCCAACGTTTACTATTGTAAAAGAGAGAGATTGAAATATAAAATCCTCTCGTTTGTTCATCTTTTTATCTTGTTCACTTTCATTGTAATTCAAGTTTATTCAATGGAAGGAAGCAAAGGAAATTTTGCGGCGAACAAGAAGTAGAAACTATTGTGATTTCAAACAATGACTATTTCAAGCCCGTAAGTAAAAATCCATTAAGGTCATCAGTGAGGTGCAAAAAGAGACATATTCTAAATTAAAGTGGTCCAGTTCAAGGACGACTTAGAGGTAGTATCATGAGTTTATTATGTGACTGATTCTCTCTCTCTCTCTAAGCCTGAATGACCAAGACTTTCTTTGTAAATTACATAAGGGAACTTTGAACTATTAATTCCACCACGATTGTGATTTCTAACCAACCCAACAGAGCTATAAACATCCTCTTCCTATGAAAATTAATTCTTTGAAAGTTTGTACCACAAAGACAGCTACTTTTAAGAAATCTTGTATTTTCTATTAATATAAAATTCCATCAATCCGTTGATCCTCATCGAGGCCAAAGATTCTTCTCAGTCAAACCTTATTATATCCGTATGCACTTTTCTCAGTTCTTTGATTTTATTAATAGTTTTTTTTCATGTTGCCGATTCCTCTGATCGTGCCCACCTTGAGTAGAAAATCCTTTGTTTGATTCTTGAAATGATTTGGCTAACTTAGATGACAATTCTCAACTCCCGGTTCTTTGTTAAATTAACAATACAACGTAATTTAATTAGATGAAATATATAATAGGTTTTTTTGGGCTTTTTACATATCGGTCCCTTACATGTTTAAAAATTAGACTTTAGTCCCTATATCATATTTTGATTTTAGTCCCCAAATTCTTTTAAGTTACTTTACTTTAGTTTTCTGGGTAACTTCCGTTAGGCAAGTTAAATTTTTAGCCCGAATTTTCCGTTATACCCTTAGTCCCTCTTGCTCCTCTTATCCTCTTCTTATTAGATTCCCCACTCTATTTTTCTCCTTTCTCTCTCTTCCCTTCCAGTTAATCTCCATTCTTCTTTCTTTTAACCAGAGAGAAAGTGACCACTGAAAATATATGGATTAATTTAACATGTCTTGAACAATTGAACTGTTAGAAAAAAAAAAAAAAACCCTAAAAAAAAAGAAGGAAGATGAGGGATTTAAGGTTAGGAAAAATAAAGAAAGAAGGAAGAGAGAGACATTAACTAGGAGGGAAGAGAGAGAGAGAGGAGAAGAATAGAGAGGAAACCAATAAGAAGAGGAAGGGAAGAGAGAGAGAGACTTCCAAAGATATAACGAAAAATTCGGATAAAAAATTTAACTGACCTAACAGAAGTTACTAAGGGGGACTAAAGTCCTAGTCCCCTCAATCTTGTTCTTCCATTTTGCTATCTAAGTGGGACTCAAACCTCTACTCTCATGAACATTTTGCTAAGAGAATGCCACAAGCAACACAGTGGCACTTGCGGTTAGGCATGAACTTCAAGGTCTAATATTTAACCTGCTCTATTAAAAATATTAAATTAAAATAGAAACTCATATTTCTAATTTAAAATTTTCAATAGCACGGACTAAAAGATAATTCATGGACCAACACATTTCCATCCCTATTCGCAACGAAAGTTAAATCAAGAAGTTATAAAAAAGCATGACAATATGTTGTATATCCAATTCTTAATTGTTTTTTTAATCTAATTGAAACGGATGTTGGTATAAAACGGTGTGGACAGCTCATAGGATTTAGATTTTAATAAGATTGGATAAAAGTTTAATTTTTAAGTAAAGTTTAATTTTAATTAAATCGATTACTACTGAATTAGTCATAAGTTTTGTTATTGAGAAGAATTATAAACTATAGTTGTTGACATAGTAGTGGTTGAAATTTAGGATTCAGAATTAGATCAAGTTTGGGGCTGTAACAAATCAAATCTATCCAAATATTTTTTGGGGGCAAACTATTAAAATTAATTTCAAAATTTACCAAATAAGGAGAGAATGAATGAGCTTTAAGCAATCTAATTAGATACAGGCACAGGGATAAACAGAATTTTAGATAATCACGTAGACAAATGCTTTTTTAATATGTCAAATTAATTGCATAAAGCTATTAAATAAGTTTTACGTGCCATTAATATGATAATTAAGGTTGTATGTAAGAAATCTCTTCACTTATTTTAGGTGCGGTAAAAGCTCATTTTAGTTTTATTTAAAATTAGGATAAAATACAAAAAGCCACCATAAACTATTTTTTATATAATCTAAACCTCCACAATCTTTTAAATTTCAATTAAAACCTCCATATACATTAGCGGCGAAGCTAAAAAATGAAAAAAAAAAAAAAAATGCAACAACAACTTAGCCTTTTATTCCATGTATTTGGGGTAGCCTATACGAACCAAAAGAAGGGAAAAAAAAAAAAGGTCGGATTGACCACATAGACTATCCTTGTCTCCTCGTTCTTATTGAGCAATATATTTTTATTTAAATTTTTAGTATCCATATATTTTTATGTTACCTCCATTAATATTTTCTCATTTCGTCCCTTCGCTCTTTAACAACAAGCTCATTATCCTGCAGAGCTAATCCCTCCATTAGCTATAACAACTGATGCTCGCCGGTGACTTAGACATGACCCAACCCATTTATACTGAGACCTGAACCTGAACTTTTTTTAATTTCATTTCATCACCATTCTCTATGATTAGTAATTTTACATGTGGGATTGGGTTGATAAACTGTTGGATCGTATTGGGAAGTTTATATGTAAGTATTGTTCTACATCAGACAAAACAAGAAGAGTTTATGAGTTTAAATATAAAATTGAGGGCTCTACTTATTAGCTAAAATTTTTGGATCAGACTGGTACTTAGATTTGTGTTTAGAGCCCAACAACTGGTATCAGAACTCTGTTGGAGGGAAGCTAGTGTGAAGTCTAAAGTAACTTTGGATTTGTTTTCCCATGGTCCTTCATGTGGATGGGTCTGCTTTCCCATAGTCTTCTACGTGGATGGATTTAAACCAAAATTGTGAGACCCTATGGATGGTATGGATGGTGGTTCACGTAGATGAGTAGATCCTACGGATGGTAGTTTCAAGTTCTGAGATCTGATAGATGGTGATTCTCGTAGATGAGTAGATCCTACGGATGGTAGTTTTTGTAAATGATTACGGAGGGGAGAGATCTTATGGATGGTGGCTTCCGTAGATGAGTAGATCCTACGAACGATAGTTTTTGTAAATGATTGCTGTATACTCACAATGAAGAGGAGAATGTTTTGATTCTGATACAGAGTTGGAGCCTCTGTCTACCTATTAACTTAGTTTTTTGGGTCAGACTGATACTTAGTTTTGTTTTTAGAGCCCACCATTATAATACCTTTTTTGTTACAGAGTGAAGAGTTCAATGTTTGAATCTGATATAGAATCTCCCGAGTGATCCTACAAACAGAGAATTTTTACAGGAATAACTAGCAAGTCAAGATGCAGCTAGCTAGCTCCTTTGGTTCAGTGGCGTTGTTGTTCCAAGTTCTGTAAAAGTTTATTCTGACCCGAGCCCACTGGACTGTCCAGTCAATCAAACATAACCGGTTTCAAATCTCAATTTGAGCATGTCTGACAAAATTTGAGTCGGCTCTATCCAGATCTGTTATTTAATATTAAATCATTAAAAATTTAATAATTCGTTACGTTTGATAATTTTCTTAGTTCTTTCGAGTAATATATCGTAATTAGATTTTCAATTTTATTTTATGTCATTCAAATGTTTATCCAATCAAATAGAGTTTAGCATTTGCGTTTAATACTTAGTATATAAATAATTTCTTATTTTTAAAGCTAGAGATTCTTAATTTTCTTTTTTAGCAAGCCAGCTATCTAATAATATAATTATTTCACTTGTATTTAATTAGAAAGACATTTATATGCATATTGCAGATGGGACCAATCAAAAATTATCTTTAGATAACAATTTATTATAACTTCTTATAACAATTTATGATAAAGAAAATATCATAATAATTTAAAATTGACTTTCCATTAAAATAAATGCCTTTATCGAAACGTTAGCTTTCATAACAATATTTATATAAAAATAATATACCATGTATTCTCAATAAAAATAACAAATTATTAACCTTCTTCAAAAGGTCATTGTAGGAAAAGAATGTAGCCTTTTTCACTTACTTTATTTAATACATAATAACTTTCCATGTATTCCTAGTAAGAATAACACACACACACATATATGAGAAAAATGGAAATGAGCTTACAGCTCACGCAAGCTATCGAGATGCAGTTCATTTCTACTATCTCAAATACATTTTTTTTAATTTTTTTTTTTGGATTATGATCTACATCTTTTAGGGTTCACTCATACCTAATTTATTCGGTTTTAGTTTTGATTTGGTCATTTATCAAGTTGATACAAATTTTAATAGTTTCCAATGAATAAACGTTTTGTATCCACTTGATAAAAGTATAAATCTCCATAATTCATAGAACATGTCCTTATTAAAGTTAATGAGATCTAGAGATTCTAATTCTAAAAAAAAAAAAATTAGAAGAAAAATTATTAGATTGAAATATTTTTTCAGCTAGCTCACGTAATTTTTTCTGAGCTGGCGGCTCTCATATAGTAATTCCATATATATATATATATATATATATATATATATATATATATATATATATATATATATATATATATATATATATATAATTTGAAGTGGCAAGGCGTGTGCAGACTCAACTTTGATGCTTTCAACAATCAAAGAGAGGGAACGAAATCATTTTATTGTATTGATTTTGATAGAGGATTTAACTTTCTAAAGGGGCACACCATTTTACCTCGTGAGCCCACCCTCTTTTTTGAAAAGAGAAGGTTTTTCCTAGTGAGCACACCGAAAATGCCCAAAATATTGTCTCTACATTGAAGGAAAGGTGATCCCTTTGTGTATACTTTATTAGAGGATCAGGATTTACTGTCTCCTCTCTTTAGATTATAGAAAATATGTGGAGAATATGAATGAGAGAATTAGATCTAGATGAATATATAAGATATACAGATGTAAAGGATTGATCCTTTTCTCATAGAGGAGGGATATACTTATAGTTATTTGTTAGTAAAGTTGTAGTCAAATTCCAATCCATGCAGTTTACTCGATGCGAGTTCAATTATTTCTCTTAGAAGAGAGGTTTTCTTATTGTTGTTGAACGTGATTTCCTTCTCACGAGAGGATTCTGATTGATAAAGAAATTGTAAGCCTCTGAGCTTCATAGGCTTTATTGGATCTTCAGTTGATGGGCTTTTAGCTTGTTGGCTTAGACTGGTCAATACAAATCAATAGCCCTACTTCTAAGTTCATTTAAATGAATTCTTGGAATATCTTGTACTTATCTTATCTTGAGTTTATCTGCCTGACTGTCATCACAAGAGCAACTTGATGTGAGTCATTCAATAACCTAACTAATTACCATCTTGGAAGATGTAAAAATATCATTAATGCCATAGGGGATTATATAACTGGCACAAAATATTGCCTCGAGCTATGCTCATGGGCCCACCTGTCTTGATCATGTGACTGAGATTTGTTGTCAGACTACGTTTCAATCAGCCTCATTAATTGCTAGATAGACGAGCAATCGCGTTTTTCTCGCCGCCTTATATTGGTTCAGCTGTCAATGGGAGTTCATAAGGTAGTGATGGAGAACTTGTATCATTAGCTATGGAGAGAATCATTGGTTGAAGTTGGTTAGTTCAGAGAGTTATTGCCTCCACCTCTAAAGATGTTGACCCCACTGCTAATGATAAGTGGATATCTACTTTCGTCTTGGAATGAACTGTTTTGTGCATTCTTTGTTAGATTTTCTGGAGAAATTAATATAAATTTCTTGATTCTCACTGTTTCTTATTTCTTTGACGAGGCTAGAAAACACCATAAGCCCTCATACTTCATAGGTATCAACTCTCAACATGAAGATTTAGAGGACCCAGAAGTTTTCAAGTGTTTTACACATTAGCATTAGCAATACAGCGTGAAAGGATTCGAAACTGGGTCTTAACTTTCACGTGTCGATCAGTCCACTTTGGATATGATAATGTGGTTGGAGCAAAAAACAAATCTTCATTTAACTGTAGTGTAGTTAATTCACCTCTCTATTTCAAATTGAAGTATTCATACTTGCCTTTTGTACTGAACAAGTATTTTGTAATTGTCTTTAAATTAATGGAAGAGTTGGCTTTCTCCTACTTTTATTGAGTTGTTAAGTAGTCTAGTAGCAACTCGTTTTATTGGAATATCTGAGTATTTCGATGGGCGTGGAGCTTAGTACTATTTTTTTGTCTCATCTTTTTAGCTTGTATAGGTCTTGCCAATTTAATATTAAAAATTAGTTTAAGATTGATAAGCATAGGTAAGGAGAAGTCTAGTTAGTTTAGAGAAAAAAAACAAAAAACTTACCATAAAATCAAACATTTATGTGATCGGAGTGGTGTTAGAGTTCTAGAAGTCCTCTACACCTCTCTGGTCGCTTTCATAGTTAATTGCCATGGTGCTAGATCCTTACCCGCTTAGAGCGTTAGAGCGTGTGAATCTGTCACATGGATTGTCTTTGCACTCCTATAGTCTACCAAGTGGGGTTCTCGGTCGACTTGCACTGTAATGGTGACTTTGGTTCCCTTGCCTTTTCCGCCACGACTTGTTTAGTGTATTGGCCCACCATAAGCGAGCGAGCATACTGTGGTCGCACCATAATACTAGGCCTGCTAGAAGTAAATTGTCACATCACAGTGGTCCTATCGCTTGGTTATGTAGTGGAGTCCGGTAATGACTTAGTCCCTATAAAACTTCCAATATTGTCACAGTGGTACTGTCTCTGTGTCACTTTCTTCTTTGGTTCCTTCTCGCGCATTAATTGGGGCTCTTCTCTTGACTTGCTTGGAGGAAATTGGTGGGGATCTCTCGGCACCAGTACACGGGCAGGCCTTGCAGGCTAGCTTCTCATTGGTTGCATTAATTCTTCTTCTCTATGTATATCGACTTTGCACAAAAGGGATGGGATGAGAGAAGATTAGTTCAAAATTTGATTAACGAAATTTCAAAGGATACCATGACCCTTGACTCCACTAATTCCTACAATGACTGTAGATTAATTTCTCGTTGGTGAGAATTCTACGTACGTTCCTCCAATAAGTAATTAAGAAGTTCATACATACAACATCTTATAGTACAATAATTCATTTGGGAGGGTGCTAATAAAGATAACTTAATTACCTCTCCATTATTTATTAATTGTTCAAGGGGTACGAAAATATCCAACTTCATAATAGGAGTTTGAGCATAAGTCGTGTGTATCAAATGACATTCATCTCATATGGAGTCATGACTCGCTAGTAGGGATGGTAATGAATACGTGTACGGACCAATTTTATTTTATATCATTATCCAATCAAATAGAGTTTAGCATTTGCTTTTAATACTTAGTATATAAATATTTTTTTGTTTTTAAATCTAAAAATTCTTACTTTTCTTTTTTAGCAAACCAGCTATCTAATAATATAATTATTTCACTTGTATTTAATTAGAAAGACATTTATATGCATATTGCAGATGGGACCAATCAAAAATTATCTTTAGATAACAATTTATTATAACTTCTTATAACAATTTATGATAAAGAAAATATCATAATAATTTAAAATTGACTTTCCATTAAAATAAATGCCTTTATCGAAAATTTAGCTTTCATAACAATTATATAAAAATAATATACCATGTATTCTCAATAAAAATAACAAATTATTAACCTTCTTCAAAAGGTCATTGTAGAAAAAGAATGTAGCCTTTTTCATTTACTTTATTTAATATATAATAACTTCCCATGTATTCCTAGTAAGAATAACACACACATACACACACACATATATAGAGGGAGACAGAGAAATGGAAATGAGCTGATAGCTCATGCAAGTTACCTGAGCTGCAGTTCATTTCCACTATCTCCAATAATTTTTTTTTTTTTTTAAATTCTTTTGGATTATGATCTTGACCCCTAGGGTTCACTCATACCCAATTTCTTAGGTTTTAGTTTTGATTTGGTCCTCCATCAAGTTAACTTAAAATTAACGGTTTTCAATGAATAAAACATTTTGTATGCACTTGATGAAAAGGTAAATGAACTCAAAAATTTATGAAATTTAATCCGAAAGAAGTTAAAGAGGTAGAGATAGTAATTGTTAAAAAAATTGAAGAAAAATTATTGGATCATTATAGTTTTGTTGCTAGCTCACGTAACTTTTCTTGAGCTGGCGACTCACCTACAGTAATCATATATATATATATATATATATATATATATATATATATATATATATATATATATATATATATATATATATGATCTCTTCCATGTGCCTCTGCAAATTTTATTCGAAAACCCCACATATTGAGGGAGTTTCCAAAGGAGCAAACCATTTTTTCTAGTGAGCCCACTTTCCCACTGAAAACCCGAACGAAAAAGAATTATCTAGTGGGTTTAGAAAAAGTGGTGTGCTCCTTTGGAAACTTTCCATATTGAAGATGAGGAAATTCGAACTCACTCTCTTCTCTAAGGAAGAAGAGTATTATGTCTGCTTGATCACTATTTTCAACACTTTCTAGTTTGGTTTACCAATAATACGTACGTCAACATGAGCTCTCTCTCTCTCTACTCATAAAAATGCAATTCGTTTGGAAAACCAAAATTTAAGTATTAATAATCTATTACAGAAGAGACTATAAAGGTTTACATGATAATAGAGAGGGCCCGTTGTGTCAGAGGCTGGCATTTGGGCCACACCAGGCCACCAAAATAGTTGTTGTGTCTGAGGGTGGCATTTGGGCCACACCAGGCCACCAAAATAGCTGGCCCACTAAACAAAAGTCACGGGCGTAACTTTATAAATATAAAGCCTAACTCCAACTTCTCTTCAAACAAAATTAGAAGTTGAGGGGAAAACAAGAAGAAAAAAACATTCATTTGTCATCTCTGTATCTTTTCACTACTCTCTTTTTGGATAGTTAATTGAAGATTTAACTTTTTCTTTTTGATAGAATGGCTACATAAAATTAATCAGATACTTATTCAAATTAAATTTCCTGATTATATTTAACCGAAGAAGAAGGTCATAATCCTCGTAACAACCGAGAAGAGGAAGAACATCATAAAGATGATGACAACCGCTCCATGCATCAGGAGGCAAACGCAAATGCTGTCTGGATGGAAAGCTTCCAGAATCAACTGAATGCCCTCATGCATAAGGGTGACCTATAAGAACTGAGGGTGGTAAGACCGTATCCCATGGAGTGGGAAACGGTGCCGTTCCCAGAAAGCTACAAACCATTGAAACTCAAATCTTTCGATGGTAGAGGATCACCAAACCAACACCTCTACTATTTTAAGTCGCAGATAGGGAATTTTTCGGAAACGACCCTATCATTACTAGAGTATTTGTTAGTACCTTAACCGGGCTAGCTTTTGAATGGTTTCGGAGATTAGAACCGGGAACCATCAATTCCTGGAGCGACATGGAGAAAGCCTTTCTTACTCGATTCTATGAAGACAATATGGAGGTATCAATGCCGGCGCTCCTAGCCGCTAAACAAAAGAAAGGAGAGTCAGCTCGGGACTTCATCAAAAGATTCCGAAATGATTCTCTCAGATGTCCGCATGGGATGCCAAAAAAGACTCTGGTAGAAACCTGTCGTCGTAATTTATCGACCAAGGTTCTAGCCAGAATGGAAGAGCAAGTTAGAGGAATAAAGAGAAATGTTCAGATCTGAGGAAGAACAGGGAAAATCCGAGTTCTTCCATTACGATGAAAATTCCTGTGAAATAATGAAGAAAATGGGATACAATCTGGCCGAAGGCAGGGGTTTGAATTTCGGAAAAGGAAGGAGGACAATCCTTCAGCCTTTTGTCCTCGAAGGAAAGACACCAGACTATTACCAGAAAATCGACAGGGGGTTGGGATGTGTCACCACTTCTGAGACCTCCTCAAACGACAAAGCTGAGGAAAGACAGTACGATCATTCATCAGAATCATCATGCTGGAATTCAGATGTCAGCACAGGTGTGATTTTCCGCGAGATATCCGCGAACATGACTTCCGCGATCCACGAAGACGAAGATTTGAAGGAAACCTCACCAGAAAGAGACGACCCTTGGGACAAGCATCTTAATAGGGAGTGGGAGATTCAGTTTGAACAACAGGAGCCCCCAACTGAAGATAAAGTGATCCAAATCGATATGGGAGATGAAAAGAGTCCTAAACCCATATTTATAAGTGAGAACCTATCCTCGGAAGAAAGGAAAGAATTGATATCCCTCGTCCGCGAATACATTGATATTTTCGCTTGGAGTTATGAGGAGATGCCAGGGTTGGATCCAAGAGTGGCAGTTCACAAATTAAAGATCCGACCAGAAGCTAAGCTAGTAAAACAGCAACAACGAAGATTCCGCCCAGAGATCATGGAAGCTATAGAAGCTGAAATCAAAAAGTTGATCGCGTCAGGCTTTATTCGCGAGGAACAACACCCTGACTGGGTCGCAAATATAGTTCCCGTGACCAAGAAAAATGGAAAAATCCGAGTCTTCATAGACTTTACGGATTTGAACGAGGCTTGCCCCAAAGACAAATTCCCATTACCCATCACTGATATTATGATAGATAATACTTGTGGGTATGAGCACATGACATTCATGGATGGATTCTCGGGATATAATCAAATAAAGATGTACCCCGATGATGAGAAGCATACGTCCTTCAGGACACCACTCGGAGTATACTGCTATACCGTCATGCCCTTTGGCCTAAAGAATGCAGGCTCTACGTATCAATGGGCCATGCATGCAATCTTCCACGAGCACCTCCGAAAAACAGTGGAGTGCTACGTAGATGACCTAGCAATCAAAAGCAGAAACAAAGAAGATCACTTGAAAGATTTGAAGACGGTGTTCGACCTCATGAGGAAGCACCAGCTCAAGATGAATCCAGCTAAGTCTTTCCTAGGGGTCTCTAGTGGCAAATTCCTCGGCTTTGTTGTAACTTTGAAAGGAATACATCTTGATCCAGACAAAGTCAAAGCTATCCAAGACATGCCACCTCCCCGTAACCTCAAAGAGTTAAGAAGGTTACAAGGCAGGCTGGCGTACATTCGCAGATTTATATCAAATCTATCTGGTAAATATCAACCTTTCACCAGATTGATGAGGAAAGGAGTGTCGTTCATTTGGGATGATGCATGCCAAAAGGCTTTTGAAGAGATCAAACAATATCTCACGAAGCCACCAGTGCTCGTGTCCCCAGTTTCGGAAAGCCCTTCCAGTTATATGTAAGGGCTATGGACCATTCATTGGGTGCTTTGCTAGCGCAAAAGAATGAGTCAGGCCACGAGTAAGCATTTACTACCTCAGCAGAATGATGATCGGGGCGGAACACCGGTATAATCCCATGAAAAAAGAATGTCTGGCGCTAGTGTTCGCAATACAGAAAATGCGACACTACCTAGTTGGACAAACTATCCACGTTGTATCGAGAGTTAACCCTCTGAGAATATTAATGACTAAACCTGGGTCATTAGACTATCCAATTGGGTTATTTTACTATCACAATATGATATGCACTTCATACCACAGAAGTCTATCAAAGGACAGGCCATGGCCGACTTCTTGGCCGAACATCCAGTCTCGACATCCTCGAGGTTATATGAACAAATCCCAGGAGAATTGGAGGAACGAGATCTAATTCCAGAAAAGGATGGCTCGAGAAGGTCTTCCGAATCAAATACGGTTTCGAATGGTGTATGGCAACTTTTCTTTGATGGTGCCTCCCGAATGGGATCCAAAGGAAAGACAACAGCGGGGGTGGGAGTTGTTCTCGTCTCTCCTCTCAACCACATCATTCCTCAAGCTTACTTGTTGACAAGCTCATGTTCCAACAACGTCGTAGAATACAACGCCCTCCTAATCGGCTTAAGAATAGCCAAACAACTGGGGGTCAAATATTTGGAGGCAAAATGCGAGAATGACGCGATAACTTCGCGTAAGAAGAAAGTCAGAGACTTTTCTTCTTCTCCAAGCCTTACAGCAGGAGTACGGCGATCTCGCCGATGAAAGAAGTGATCGATCAGTTAAAATCAAATTAAAATCACTCTAGAAATGTTCTAAAAGAGTCTCGATAGAAAGATTCTTACCCCCAATAGGCGAGACATGGGCTGGCGCGCCGCTGCCATGGCCGCTGCCACCACTGCTTGCAACAGTCGCCGACGATGGAGCTGCACGAGAAGTAGCACGGGTCTTGGGCGCCATTTCTCAAAAAGTCGAGGAAAATCGACGGGAAATTGGGAGAGAATCAGTTGGAGAACGCTCGGGTCGCCTGAGCTCTGATCGTCTGAATCTCTAAGTCTCTGAAAAATTCTAAGGAATAGAGATTTCATTTAAATGAGGGAAACCGCCTCTTGGAATTCGGCGGGTGTTTCGGAGAAGAAAACTGACCAGTTACTCTCCAAAATGCGAAGCTATTAGCCTCGCGTAACGATGGAAAAACACAAAGTTTTTAGCTTCGTGTTCCTATGAAAAACTTGGATTTTTGGCGAGTGCAATTAAGCGCTTTCGTCTAAGTTAAGATGATCTTTACCCGATCATCTTGGTATTATCAGTCTAAGTTATGCAAATGAGCCTTAGATTATTTTACCAAGATTATAAACCATCTATTTGTTGAAGCAAGCAAGATTCTTGAGGCTGACAGATAGAGAGGAAAATAATTTGCTCTTTATTCATAAAAGAAAAGATTACAAAGAAGGAGTTATAGCTCTGCCGAAAGCTTCTACATATTCATCGACTCATCAATAACCTAACGGCGAGATTCCTCCGCGGGGTGCTGAAGTTCAATTCCATGGTTCACATACAAGAGATCTCCTCTGCAAATGTCAACTAGGATCTGTCATCCGAAATGAAGCACAAGTTGAATTTGAAGCACTGCAAGCCCTTAGATGATCATCTCTATCGCTTTGGAAAGAAACAGAGATTGTCATCTAACAGAAATGAACCTCAAGAAAACTTAATGGGCTGCCACAGAGTTCTTGTAACTCCTTCAAAAGGAGCCAGAACTTGAAACCTGCAACTATGTTGTAAAGCATATGCTTCTGACTTCCTTAGAGTTTCTTTTGCTGACGAAGACTGGTAAAGCCACATGCACTCCTCTTCAAGAAGGATCTGGTCCAAGTACTTCACTGCAAAAGAAGAATTAAAAGTTAGAGAAAACTCGAAAAATCTTCTAAGTATGAAAACGCGGAGCTAAAGATAAACTCCGCGCACAGTTGAGAAAATAGCCTCTCGTTTCCACGCGACTGCTAATCAAAATAGCCTTGCGTTTCCATGCGACTGCTAATCAACATAGCCTCGCGATTTAAACGCGATTGCTAGTTAAAATAGCCCCGTGTTTTAAAAACGCGAGGATGACGCGATAACTTCGAGTAGAGAAAGTTCGCGATAACTTCGCATGGAGAAAGTTCAGAGTTCCTCTCTGACCTCTCCTTCTCCTTCAAGCCTTACGGTCGGAGAACGGCGATCTCGCCGGTAAAGTAAACAATTAGCCGGATCAAACCGAGCCAAAACAACTCAAGATGGTTCTTAGAAGCCCAAGAGTTAAAGTTTTTACCTTCGGAAGACACTGCATAGATTGGTTCGCCGTCGCGTCTACTTCCACGGCCACTGCCATTAACGCCGACCAATGTGCGTCTAGCCAAACTCCTCTGGAATAACATCCTAATGGTGAAAATCTATGGAGAATTGAACGAAGATCAATTGAAGATCATTCGTCAACATAAGTCGCTCGATTGCTTGAGTCGCTTGAAGCCCTAAGCTCTCAGATTCTTCGGATGAAGTGAAGAAGAAGATGAGTCAAAACCTCTATTTAAACAAAATTTCCGTCGCTTGGTATTCGGCGCAGAAATTCATAGTAATCAATGAAGCAATTATTCATTTCCCTAAAAAAGTGAAGCTGATTAGCTCTGCGTAAGCGAGCATAACGCGAGATAGACTTGGTATTCTAACTCCGCGTTTCAGTTTAAAATATCCAAAGTATTTCAAAATCTGCTAAGATTTAAGCCATTTTAAAAACTTTGGAGGGGGTTCTGTTGGCAGTGAAAATTTCTAAGTTAAAAGGATTTTCCACAACAGAACGCGGAGCTAACTCAGTAGCCCCACGTTTGGCTATAATAGCCTTGCGTTTGAATAAAACGCGGAGATGTTTAAAAGCTCCGCGCTGATTCCGCAGTCTGCTAGTTTTAGCCTCGCGTTTGAGTGAAACGCGGAGATGATCAATAGCTCCGCGTTAGCTCCGCGCTCTGGTTATTTAGCGCCGCGTTTTGATGCAATTAAAAGCTCCGCTTGAGCAGATAACCATAAATCTCAAATTGATTGAGATTATGATTTGGGCTTATCCAAATACCTAAATCAAGTTCAATCAGAACTCTAAATTAAGAGATTTAAATCAATATTAAAGATTTGATTGGAATCCTTGATGAGAGGGAATTCTATTTAGATAGAAACTCTCAAATTAACCTGGGGCTATAAATACCTTTCTGGTGAAACCTAGGGATTTTCTTTTCGGCAATTAAGATCTTCTTTTTGGAATCCTTTGACAATTCAAGTACGCGAGAGAGCCTTGAAGTCAGAGGTATTCTTCTTCTTCCTTTCGGTTCTTAGAGAATTCAAGTTACGCGCAGAGCCTTGAGTTTGGGAAAGACCGAAGAAGATTGTCTACAGTCGGCCGATATCTTCAAAAGAGAAGAGTTCAACGTTCGATCATCCAAAGGAACTACTATAGATCCCATCGCTACGAGATTCCACAAATATTTTGTAAAAGAGAGCGATAGATTATAAATCCTCTCGTTTGTTTTCTTTTTCTTGTTCACTTTCGTTGTAATCTAAGCTGAATTCAATGGAAGAAAAGCGAAGAATTTCTGCTGCAAACACCAATCAACGGGATTGGGACGAAAAGCTCGTAGAGTGCCTGTGGGCGTACCGAACCACAGTCCGAACTCCTACCAATGCCACTCCGTTCTCCTCGGTATATGGGTCAGAAGCGGTCTTGCCTTTGGAGATTCAAATCCCTTCGTTACGAGTCACGTTAACAATAAGGATGACAGGAGAAGAAAGCATCAGCAAAGGCTCCAGGAGTTAGAATCCTTGGATGATAAACGCTTAGAAACTCAACAGAGTATCGAGCTATACCAGGCGCGGATCTCCAGAACTTTTAACAAAAAGGCTAAGCGAAGAACTTTCAAGAAGGGTGATCTGGTTCTGTCAGTTAGAAAACCAATCATAACAAGCCAGAAGCCTAGGGGAAAGTTCCAGCCAAAGTGGGAGGGACCCTTCGTCATTGATACGGTCTACTCCAACGGGGGGTATCGGTTGACGAAGCCTAATGGTGACAAGATCCTAATACCAATCAACGGCAAATTCTTGAAGAAATATTATCCTTAGCAAAATTGCAGAACACCAGCTATAATACTACCTGGGCAGTTCTATGCTAGCCATGAGCCAATAGTTTCTCTGTAATCAGTACTTTGTCAATAAAAGTTCCTGGATCCGGACTAAAAAGCCTTTAGTTCGCGAACTAGATTTCTTCTTATCAAATTTGCCAAGTTAAAAAAAATACCTCTGGCGAACCAGATTCTCTTTCTACCAAAATTTGCCAAGTTAAAAATTACCTCTGGCAAACCAGATTTCTTTATATCAAATTTTTCCAAGTTAAAAATTACCTCTGGCAAACCAGATTTTCTTTCTATCAAATTTTGCCAAGTTAAAAATTACCTCTGGCGAACCAGATTTCTTCGTATCAAATTTGCCAAGTTAAAAATTACCTCTGGCGAGCCAGATTTTCCTGTCTATCAAATTTGCCAAGCCAATAACACATTTTGCGAATCAACAAAGAAGTTCATTCATTCATAGTAGTTTTGGGTACTTAGGAAATTCTGATCCATTTTGAAATTATCAAGTTAACAGTTACCTCTGGTAATCAATATCTGAATTATCTTTCAGATACTCTCAGTTACGTAGAAAGAAAAGAACTTCTTTATTCATCTTCAGAACAAAATTACAGAGAATTCTCAAAGTGCTATACAGCCAATAAGAGTAAATACAAAAAAAAAGGGGGAAACGTGCTTCTGTAACCGTCTTGTTCGGCATGGTTCAGATCCAGAAAAGTTTGCTCCTGCAGGTCCTTTTTTGGGAATGATAGACTTGCTTCTGTAACCGCCTCTTTCGGCATGGTTCAGATCAAAAAGTTTGCTCCCTGGCCTCCACTTCCAATTTGCTCTTGTAGCCTCCTTTTTTTAGGATGGCTTAAAAAGCATAATCTTATTTCTTCTTTCCGACCACAGTCAGGGACCTCCTGGTTGGCTCTCCCAGGGATGATGCCAGTGAATTGATTAGTTCAAAACTGGACATACCGAGTGCGAACCCCAGCTATATAGCTGACGGGTTGCGCAAATTCAAGGTCCTGGTCATTAGTACCCCAACCTTGTGGGATACTAGGAAAGAAGAACAACAGTGCCCCAGACCCAAAATCTTTTCTTTCATGTAAGATACATGAGACCTTCCAAGCCCCTTGAGGCATTGGAAGCAATTATGAGCCCATCGGGTTTGGGCTATTATTAAGGAGAATGACTACGGTTATCTCCTGCCAAAACAAATTCTTGTTAAAAGAAAGAAAAAGGAAGAGGAAGGTATAAATCAGAAGAAGAGGCATACCTTAATTAAGGAAAATGACTACTGTCAGAAAAACCTTGTCGGTGAGACACCCCCCTGGATCGATGCAGTCTGGAGGCCTTGTGACATGCCAACTCTTATCTATCACTTCGGTTGAATAAGAAGAAGACATAGTTGCGCCGGTGGATCGACTACAAAAGAGAGAAAGAGAAGAGTCAAGAAGAAATTTTCTCACGGCTGAATGATCCTTCATCGAAGAAAGCATGTGCCTTATATAGGTAAGTTGCTAACTGTGATCTTCAGTTTAGAAAAGATAGACCGAGATCGTCGGTCAAGATCTTCAGTTCAGATCTCAACAGAATTTATTGTTGATTGTATGGGACGCTTGGATATGGCAACCCGGAGATCTCGTCATTAATAAAGGCATGCAACGCTTGAAATTCCACGACCAAACGACTGCACCCCACAGCTCGCAGAAGTCTCTACAAATTCTGAAAAATCTATGCTCTATTCCGCGAACTTCCAGATGAGGCATCGCGGACCAGAGTTCCGGAACCCAGGTCACGAGTCAGATATGGATAAATGTAAATCCGCGAACTCCTAAAATTCAAGTGACTTAAGAAAGTCGCGTAACAGATATACAGACACCAGAGTCTTACGATGGTTCGCAAACTTCAGACAAAAGATGGCAAGTTTGTTACAAATCTTTGAAGAACAATTGAAAAATCACGCCTCGGAAGATCAAAATGAAGTTCTCCATAAACGACAAGGAAACTATTACAACAAAAAAAAAAGAGAGGAACCTAAAGCAGTGTACGCAAGAGTTCTACAACTCAATGGTTCAAGAGAACTTTTATTTTCTCCTCTGCGTCATCAATGTCTTACTGGAAGATCTCATAAGCTTGAACAGTAGCTTGGTGACGCAGTTCTTCATCACTAGCAATAACATTCTGCGCTGCAGCAGCCTCTAATGAGTCCAATTCAGCTTGCACTGCCTGGAGATCCCTGGATATATCATCCCTCCGACGTGACAAATCTGCCAGATGCCTCACTGACTCATCACGCTCCTTGGTGATGTTGGCTAGGAAAGCTTGGGCTTTGGCAATGGCTTGATTCTGGCCCTTGACAATTGAAGCAGCGGCTTCTGCTTGAAGAACCAGAGACTCGCGGTCTGATCGACCCTTTTCTAAAGAGGCCTTGCAAACATTTGCCCTCTCCCGAGTCTCCTTCTGGAACTTAAGCTGTTCCTCTCTCAGTTTCTGGAAGATGATTTCCACTGTCTCAGACTTATCAGCACTTCTGGCTTTCGACAGAGATTTAGCGTGCCTTTGAAGCTGAGCTATCATAAACCTGAAAGTAGCAGCTCTATCCTCCCCACCAATGTTAACAATATCAGTTAGATAAATGTTGAGGACATTGACGATCGAAGCGAAAGGGTCCCCCTTTAGTACTTTATCGATACAGTAGTCCAGAAACTGAAGGAAAGTCTCCACCATGTCCTTCAGCAACTCACTCTCAAACATGTCAATCTCTGCATGAGAAGGAGTAATACTGGATGAGGCAGAAGCGGGTTGATCAGCAACAGGAGGAATGGCACCTCTAGAGATTTCCGCGGAGCTACCAACCATAGCCTCCTGCACTACAGCATCAGTTGAAGGAACAGTCGTGACCAAGGTCATAGGCACAGCGGCTTCGGGAATCACTGCTTCTGAAGTGTCAACCGCGGCAGCAGTAACTTCAGTCGCTCCACCAGTATCAGCTCCCGCGATGGTATTATTTGGTGAAGCCACCTTCGCGCCCATGCACTCTAAGCCCGGAGTCAAAACTACAGAAAGAGAAAATTGACAGTTAAATATTACAGTGTCATTTGATAAGATCGCATAATTGCTGAAGAAAGAAGATGAAGACCTGAAGGTTGGACACTGGATTCTCCAAGTCCATACACTTCAGGACCAAATACTTCGGGCCCATATACTTCGGCTCGAACCTCCTCGCTCAAAAAGACATTTACCATGATCCGAAGGAGGAGTAGAAGAACGGAAACTATCACTACTGGCGTCATCATCGTCGCCCCAGTCATCTTTATCTTCAGAAGGGGGTGCTGCCTTTGGAGAGTCTGGTGCGCGGGTCTCCCCAATGATTTGCACTTCATCAGCAGTGTCCTGAGCAACAGAAGCCGCAGACTCCTCTTGTAAAGCCGAAGGAGCACCAACTTCAACGTCGGCCTGGCCAATAGAAGGAATAGAACCCTCTTGAGTAACAGAAGTAGGATCACTGCAAAGAACAGGTCCTTGACTCCGACGCCTCTTAAGGGAACGGAGAATCAAAGATGAGTCATCTTCCTCTTCCTCGGATTCCTCCACGAGAGACTCAGAAGCCGAAGTGAGTGTTGCAGTTCCTGCCCCAGACAAGGTGCTCTGTGAATCAGTTCTCCGCGGAATGGTAGGCAAGTCGCTAAGACGCCTTAATCTCTTCTGCTTATGCGAAGATTTCTCAGGAGAAGACGACAACGGAGGAGAAGTCTTCCTCAACGTCGGATTAGGAACAGTAGCCTGAACCGGCGCACCAGTGTCCTCTCCCTTTCGTTCTGATTCATCAGACGCACTGTCCCCCTTGAAGTCTTCCATCCCAGCCACTTTTGTGCTGCCAGCCTTCTTTTTCTGGGCATACCAGGATCTGATCTCCCGCATACTGGTATGGTGTACGTTGAAATTCTGAGGAACAGAGTTAGCATCCGCAAACCATTTACAGAAGCCGAAGCTCATACTTGAGTTCGGGGTCTTGAGCGGAAGATCAAATTTGGCAAGAGTTCCACCTGCGACGAAGTGAAACCAAGCTCGAGCCCCCTCAAGAACATTCCCAACAAAGCTTAATTCTCTATTGGGATTGCCAATGTAAAGCTGATCATACCCAAACTGTCGGGCAAAGCGACTTGGGTAATAAGGTTCTATATAGCAAAGGTTTCCCAAACGGAGGACCAAATGTCCTGGGTGGATATTTATCAACCACCAGAAACATCCTGAGGATAGGGTAGTAAATTTATCGGCGCCAGCAGTGTCCGCAAATTCCTCTCCGTATCCAACATTCGGGAAGTATGGGAAACATCTGAACAACTCAAAAGTTGAGAAATGATGAAGGGTTTTGCGAATCGCGGCCATGTAGCCTCCCTTCCACTGTGACCTTTCATAGTGCTGCACTTTGGGAGCACTTAGGTCAATCTGCGAATCTGCAGGACTCATCAATGTGGGGCAGTGTAGAACCAGCCAGGCCATCAAATAAGTGTAAGGAAATTCTACATGCGGATTGGGAGTTTTAATGACCGGATCCCCTTTCTTCCTTTGCTCCATCTTCACCTGGCAGAATTTGTCAGATAATCTCCTCAGTCCACTCTGGATGCTGCAAACCATCGCAGGCAATAAACTGAGCCGCCTACCAAGTGCTAGTAGGACGGCTGGGTATACGGCCCCAATGGGTATATTTTCCTGCGAAGGAATAACACACTTCTTCAGCCATACCATCAAAAAGCCCGCTAAGAAGGCAGGATCGGACAAAGGCTGGAGGGCCTGATAGTGAAAACTTTTAAAGAACATTCCAGCCTTGAAGACGTCCTCGTCAGATTCAGCGATATAAGCATCTGTCCCGAAACTGGTGATCCTTCTCTCAACTTCCTTTTCAGAAACTGGAGGAAGGCGAGTAAAGTTAAGACTACCCTTAGAGAAATTGGACAGAAGATACTACAGCCACTTCTTTGGCTTCAAATTACGAGTGCCAGAGGTGTGAGTACAAATATGGTAATGACAAAGCAATTCCCAATAAGTATTATAAATCAAAGGGTCCCGGGTCTTCAACAGATGGAGCTCTTCCCCGGTTGGGACATACTCTTCGTACGGGATGTCGCCCATGGGTAAGCCCGAAATTTCATACATTTCATGAAGGGCAAAACCCAACTCGCCACGAGGGCTAAAAATTCTACAAGTATCAAGACTATACAATTCCAGTAAAGCAAAAAAATGGAATCTACTAGCAGGAATACCGTGCTGAACAGCCCTGATAGCACGATAGAGCCCTGCATAATGAAGCTGATCCCCGAAGGTTTTCAAGAAGAAGTGAGTCAAAACTGCCTACTCTCCTTTTGAAGAGCAATGAACCCATCCAGGGGGACGAAAATCCTGAACAGGAAACTCTCCTTGCGTATTGGTAAATCGGTGCAGGAAAGTCTGCGCAATTATGGGAACCTCGCCTCTGGGGAGGTCATGTTTAAGCAGTCCCGGAAGCAATCCACAAAAGTGTTTTCTACTACCACGAGGAAAAGTGCCTTAAGCATTGAAGCCCCCCAACAAGACACCGTCTTGTGGCCTATTTATGTGCCAATCCATCCGCCTGGGCACAAAAAGGGACTGAAAGAATAAGAATGGATAAGATCTCTCTATATTGGGGAGAAACAAATGGCGACCTTCAATTTGGCGAAGCCACTTGTAATCGCCATCTTCCAAACCACTGTCGGGCATTGAAATATGGTCCCCAAACAAGAAGACAGGTTTGAGCAATGGAGACCGATTTTCTCCTTCAAAAGATACATTGGTCATCAACTCTCGCAATGTTGAGCGAGAAGGGTGGAGAATCTTGTCTGCTCTCTCTTGATTATCCGAAGATGTACAATGGGGAAAGACATGGTCAAATCTGAATTCCTTCTTCCTGTCATAACCTTCAGAATATCCAAAGTAATGATCCTTTAGCCAAAGATTCAAGGCGTAATCAACTGCCAAAGACATGCAGATTCAGAGATAAGATAAAAAAAACAAGAAAAGGGATTGCCTTCTGAATTTTTTTTTTTTACTTACCCCCGATCAAGGGTTCCTGCCGAACCACTATCGAACTGGAGGTTGCTCGAGGATCTTGACGACCACTGGTGGTAGCATCAGAGGAAGAAGCTTTCTTCGGCATCTTTTACAGAGGGAGAAAATCCTTCGCATAGAGAATCAGAAACTACTGGAGCTTGAAGACGAGAAGTCTGAGAAGTCCAAACAAAGAACTTAGATTTCAAATTTCTTGAGATAAGGGCAACCTCTCTCGTAAAGTGGAGGTTATATAGCCGATGATTTGACGGCCAAGATCTCTGAACAGACATGATATCCTGCTCGAATCACGTGGATACATTTTCATTTAATGCAGCTCAGAGAAACGATGCCGTAGGAAAGCAACCGCCTGCCAACTGTAGATACCAAAAAAAAAAAAAAAATCTAAATTTGCTAAGTGGGCACACCCACGGGTTGCACCCGCGGGTTGCAACCCGTGGGTGCAACCCGCGGGAGAATTCCCGCGGGGGCGATCCCGCGGGTTATTTTCCGTTGTTTCCCATTGATTTGTTTCCTATTTTTGGACTGATAATCCGTGATCCGATTTTTCAGGAGAGAATTTAGCCGGATTTGGAGCTTCTTCGGTTTATAAAATACAGGAATTTAACGGGAGAAGAGACTTTTGGATTCTTGGACTTTGGGAAGATTTCGGGCGAGCTCGTGAGATAAAAAAAAAAGAACAGAGCCATCTTCTCCTGGTCGGACGGTCAACGGAGGCAGCAACGAGACTCCACCGCCACCCGAACCCACATAAAAAAGGGAATCCATTAATATTCCCGATCTTGTTATTTCTCGATATTCTCTGTAATCTCAATTTCGTTGTAATTCAAATAATTTTGCAATGGAATCAAAGATTCAATTTTCAAGCAAACAAGAACTGGCGACCACAGTGGGAGCTCCTCTGTTTACCACAGAGAATCTGGTGGCGCAGTCCGACCGGGTGCCGATTGGCTCAATGGTTGAGACGCTGGTCATAGAAGTTGACCAGCAAAAATATGAGGAATTGCTTTCCTCCTCTGATTCGGAGCCTAGGCGTCATCGCCGGGTGACGATAAAAAAAGGTAAGGCGTCATCGCCCACCGGAAATCAAAAGGCGTCATCGCCCGTTGAAACTTACGAGGCGTTATCGCCCGTTCCAAAGTCAAGCCAAAAGTCAAACCAGTCCCTGACCCGCTCTCAGAAGAGAAACCTGAGGCGTAAGGCCCAGCGGGCCCGCCTCAACAGTACCTCTAGAAAATTGCGGTCAAAAAATCCAGATCAGGAAACATCGGGAAGAAAAAATTCCAAAAATAAAAATCCGCAGGCGGAACTGCGGGTTGCACCGCACGGGGGCCACCCCGCGGGTGCAAACCCGCGGTTCCAACCGCGGGTTGCACACCGCGGGTGCAAACCCGCGGTTCCAACCGCGGGTTGCACACCGCAAGTTGCAACCCGTGGGTTGCACTCCACAGAAAAAATCAAGGGTTGGTTCTGGTGTCTATTCGGGCACACGCGCAGTGAGCACACAGTGCACATCTAACTTTTTGGTTACCCTCTCAGGTGCACCATCCCGTTCCTCTACAAACAAATATAAGGATGTGCTCATGAACTCACCTGAGGATAGGTCTTCAAATTTCTCTTCGGATGAACATATTCATGATAGAATCCTCCAAATCCCGAAGAACAAGTCAGATGCGTACGAGGCCCGTATAACTGCGCAGGCCAGCACACACTCCAGAAGAATCAGCAGAAGGGTTGGAGAACAATCTAATGCTGGAAAAGAGCTCAGCCCTGAAATATTACAAACTCTCCAGTATTATGAACCAAATTTGAGACGCAAAATACGTCAAGATGCAAATAGAGAGGAGAAGATACCTCAAGACTTGAGAGAATTCCTCAATTGGAAGAAGAACTCTGCACAGAATACTCCTCAATGCCAATGCGAACAGTTAATCTCAACTGTTCTATCAAACTGCGAGTGCCATCCGAGACGATCCGTTTTTGAGCGGATCACCGAACCTAAAAGAATACGGACGGTGAAAAAGGCATACTCTGGGACCGATCTACCTGCTGCCTCATCAAATATGGTTAATAAAGGCAAAAAGGTGGTCGGAAACAACCCTTCGGATAAGGAAATCACTCCAGGATCAAAAGGAGTTTCTATCGAACCAGAGGGCGCGCTTCTAGAAGAAGTCTCTGAAAGGCTTGAGAGACAAGAAAAACGTCTCGAACAGCAAGAAGAGACCATAGAAGAAATGAAACAACTTTTGATTGAGTTGCTGGCTCAAACTAGAAAGAACCAATCATCGCCGTCCATTTCTAGTCGGCAGAAAGGAAAACGGCCTGTCCAAATAAATGAAGACAGCGAAGACGAAGATGAAGAAGTGCCTCCTCATTCAAGAGAGGAAGAGGAAGTGAAAGTTATCATCAATCCTCAAGCAGAGAAAATAGAGAAGATGGAGAACCAATTACAAGCTCTTCTTCATCGCAAAAAGCTACAAGAGGTGGGGGTAGTCCGTCCATATCCCATAGAATGGGAGACCGTACCCTATCCTGCAAAATATAAACCGTTGAATCTTCAATCATTCGACGGTAAAGGTTCGCCGCAGCAACACATCTTCTATTTCCTCTCACAGACAGGACATCTCATGGGGAATGATCCAACTATGACTAGGATATTAGCACTTTACGGGGGCCCGCATTTACCTGGTTTATGCAACTTCCCCAGGGAACAATTAAATCTTGGGCTGATGTAGAACGTGAGTTCCTAGCCCGATTCTTTGAAGATGATACAGAAGTCTCCATATTATCTTTGCTAGCAGCGAAGCAAGAAGAAGGTAAAACGATCAAAACTTATGTCGAGCGGTTCCGAGAACTTTCCGTTCGATGCCCACATGGCATGACGCAGGATACGCTTGTGGAAACCTGCAGACATAACTTGTTGACCGATATCTTAGACAAGATGGGTTCGGTCGAATCCAAGTCATGGAAGGATCTGCTTAAGCAGGGCGAACAGGCCGAAGAAATACTTCGACGTCTCGAAATGCAACAGTCTGCAAGCGGAGACGGTGCAAACGAATCTCCATTCCATTTTTCCCGTTCAAAAGGGAAAGACATAACGGCAATGGCGGTAGAAAGTACACTGAAGCAGAAACCATGGCCAACTACAAGCAACACAACAAAGTCGCCCAGACTTCAAAAGCAGTATTCGTTCAAGGATGAACATACTGCTACTATGTTCAATCTGCTCAGCAAACGCAAGATGCTTAAATTGCCGGAGAGCAAGAGACCTGATGAAGTAGGGAAAACTAACGATCCGAATTACTGCCTGTACCATCGGATTGTAGGTCACCCCACAAAAAATTGTTTTATCTTAAAAGATAAAATTCAAGCGTTGATTGACGCTGGAGCAGTTCAGCTCAAAGCTGAACAAAAAAGGAGTTAGAGCTAACTCCGACACATTTAATGTGTGAGGTCTAAAGGTACCACTTGGGCTCGCAACAATTTCCAAAAAATGGGCTCAAGGCGGTTAATTTAAACCCCCATATATATATATATATATATATATATATATATATATATATATATATATATATATATATATATATATATATATATAAAGAAAAAAACATCAAAAAAAAAGAAAGAAAAAAAGAAAAAAGAAAAAAACATCAAAAAAAAAATGAATCACCTAACGCCGACAAGGCTACGGGAAGAGAATAAATTTCTCGCCAACCCCATCATACTGGGGGTAATAAGTATGAACCACCCAACGCCGACAAGGCTACGGGGAGAGAATAAATTTCTCGCCAACCCCATCATACTGGGGGTAAAAAAAGTATGAATCGCCCAACGCCGATAAGGCTACGGGAAGAGAATAAATTTCTCGCCAACCCTACCATGCTGGGGGTAATAAGTATGAACCACCCAACGCCGACAAGGCTACGGGGAGAGAATAAATTTCTTGCCAACCCCATCATACTGGAGGTAATAAGTATGAATTGCCCAACGCCGCTAAAGCTACGGGAAGAGAATAGATTTCTCGCCAACCCCACCATACTGGGGGTAAAAAGTATGAATTGCCCAACGCCGCTAAAGCTACGGGAAGAGAATAGATTTCTCGCCAACCCCACCATACTGGGGGTAAAAAGTATGAATTGCCCAACGCCGCTAAAGCTACGGGAAGAGAATAAATTTCTCGCCAACCCCACCATACTGGGGGTAAGAAGTATGAACTACCCAATGCCGACAAGGCTACGGGAAGAGAATAAATTTCTCGCCAACCCTACCATACTGGGGGTAATAAGTATGAATTACCCAACGCCGACAAGGCTACGGGAAGAGAATAAAATTCTCGCCAACCCCACCATGCTGGGGGTAAAAGGCATGAATTACCCTAAGCTCCTAAGGCAAAGGGAAGAGGAAAAGTTTGGTATTTAAACCCAAACGAAATCCTTGACAACTCACCATGCTGAGGGAAATAGCATGGCTAGCCTAACTCAAACGGTAGTTGGTAAAGGCAAAATCAAACCCGTTGATAGCTGGGGGTTTGCTAAAAATCCCACGACAAATCTGTCACAACAGTATTCTTATCCGAATATAAGAATACATCACTGCCCTAAGCTGCTAAGGCAAAGGGAAGAGGAAAAGTTTGGTATTTAAACCCAAACGAAATCCTTGACAACTCACCATGCTGAGGGGAATAGCATGGCTAGCCCGACTCAAACGGTAGTTGGTAAAGGCAAATCAAACCCGTTGATAGCTGGGGGTTTGCTAAAAATCCTAATCAGATAAATCTCCTGTCACGTTAAGATTTCACCTCTGACAGCAAAAATTTTCTTGTCATTTTGCTCTAACAGAGCAAGCGACACTCCAAAATATTTGTCAAGTTAAAATCATACCTCTGACATCATAATTCAAAATTAAAAGAGATAAAATCCTAATTAAATCGATCCCCTGTCACGTTAAGATTTCACCTCTGACAGAAAAGAAAATTCACACTTCATCAAGTCCAACATTACAACCTCTGATGAACGTGCTTTTGATGTCGTTAAGTTAAAAATCACTTCTGACGAAAATCATCTCCCTATCAAGTTAACAGTTACCTCTGATAGTCTGATTCCAAAACTAAATACGTTAACCATCACCTCTGTTTAGTCAGCTTGTCCCTATCACGACCAGATCCTCTGAATAGGTTAAGCTCCAAGACACGTTTAATATCACCTCTGTCTTTTCCTGATTCGTCATACTAGATGTCACTGAACGGTTAGGATTAAAATAAGCACATTAATATTATACCTCTGCTTGACCTAAAATAAGCACGTTAACATTATACCTCTGCTTGTCCTCTAATGAGTACGTTAAAATCATACATCTGCTTGTTATGGAATAAATAAATATATTAATAGTTATCCCTATCGACCAAATCTTTTAAAAGGTCTATAACCAAAATTTAAAAATCCAAAGTATTTCGAAAGTACGGTTCAATACAGAACTTCAAAAACTTTGGAGGGGGTTATGTAGATACCAAAAAAAAAAAAATCTAAATTTACTAAGTGGGCACACCCGCGGGTTGCACCCGCGGGATGCAACCCGCGGGAGCACCCGCGGGGGCGATCCCGCGGGTTGCCACCCGCAGGTTGTTTTCCGTTGTTTTCCATTGATTTGTTTCCTATTTTTGGACTGATAATCCGTGATCCGATTTTTCAGGAGAGAATTGAGCCGGATTTGGAGTTTCTTCGGTTTATAAAATACAGGAATTTAACGGGAGAAGGGACTTTTGGATTCTTGGACTTTGGGAAGATTTCGGGCGAGCTCGTGAGATCAAAAAAAAGAGCAGAGCCATCTTCTCCTGGTCGGACGGTCAACGGAGACAGCAACGAGACTCCACCGCCACCCGAACCCACATAAAAAAGGGAATCCATTAATATTCCCGTTCTTGTTATTTCTCGATATTCTCTGTAATCTCAATTTCGTTATAATTCAAATAATTTTGCAATGGAATCAAAGATTCAATTTTCGAGCAAACACCAACCTTCCCGCAAAAAGCTCGCGACCCTAATACAGAGTCGGTTTCTCCTCAAAAAGTGAAGTTTGCGACCCTAATACAGAGCCGCTTTCTTTTCAAAAAGACAAATGATGAAGGCTCGCGCCCCTAATACAGAGACGTGTTCCTTCCAAAACAAGAGTTTGCGACCCTAATACAGAGTCGTTTTCTACTCCAAGATGAAGGCTCGCGCCCCTAATACAGAGACGTGTTCCTTCCAAAACAAGAGTTCACGACCCTATACAGAGTCGTTTTCTACTCCAAAATGAAGGCTCGTGCCCCTAATACAGAGACGTGTTCCTTCTAAAACAAGAATTGGCGACCCTAATACAGAGTCGTTTTCTATTCAAAAGATGAAGGCTCGCGCCCCTAATACAGAGACGTGTTCCTTCCGAAAACAGTTCGCGACCCTAATACAGAGTCGCTTTCTACCCATAAGATGAAGGCTCGCGCCCCTAATACAGAGACGTGCTCCTTCCAAAGCGAGAATTTGAGACCCTAATACAGAGCCGTCTTCTATTCAAAGATGAAGAGTCACGTCCCTAATACAGAGACGTGTTCCTTCAAAAGCAAGAAGCAGTAGTGGAGCTAATACAGAGTCACAGACTTCAAACAAACGCAATGGAAGTTCTAATGCAGAACAATTATATCCAAAGTATTCCGAAACTCCTCAAAAAGTCATGAGAGTTTTGGAAACTTTGGAGGGGGTTTTGTCGGCGAAAAATTTTGAAAAAGTAAAGCAGATCCACGAATTCAGAGACAGAAGCCCGCAACTCATCTTGTCCGCGAATCTAAAGAACTGAGATCCGCGAGTCTAAGAAAATGAGGACCGAGATTCAGCCGGTGGAGCAGGTTTGCGAATCTAAAGCTGAGATTCGCGACACTACCCATAACTTTCGGGTAGGGGTTTAATACAAAGTCACCCGACCCGAACAGAAGAATTGCCACCTCGGATCGTGGGACTAACTGCCAAACGAATGCAGCAGCGTCACTTCGGTCGTGGGAGCAACTGCCTGACGAATATGGCGGCACTTCTCGAGTAGTGGAGCTAACGGACGAGCAAATATGGCGGGACGTTACTCCAAATACCCTATAAATGGCGGGGAGCGAAAGAGAGAGACAGACGGAGAGACACAGGAAAAGATACAGAGACAGAAACGTCTTCTCCGAGAAATTACCCCTTGTAATCAAGAGTAAAGAGCCCCTTTTTTCTTTTCATTTAGCCAACTGAGAGAAGTTGTACGGAGTGTCAACGGAGAGCAGGATTGTCCTCCATAGCTACCTAGAAACCCAACTCTAAACAAAGAGGAAGTCCATCTTCCTCATCTTCTGTAAACGGGAAACCGTTAGGTTGTAATCCTTTATTGAAAGATTGTCAGTAAAGAGAAGCCCAATTCTCATGGCGAACAACTGTGAAGCTTTGTGGCCATACTCGTGACACATAAAACACTCTATGCCTTTCGTGCCCTGTTTAGATGACTCATCTATCACAGCTTTACCCTTAATGTCTTTTTTGAATTGGGTATTAGGTCTCTTGTTATCTTCAGAAAGGCGTCTAGATTGCTCCCCGACTTTAGGAGTAAACTTACGGTCAGCAGAAAATTTGAGAGAGTGTTCTATATCTTCTGCTAATTGACAAACTTGAGCAAGGGAACTTATACTTCGAAAATGGATATGCACAGCTCGTTGTATGTCTGCGCGTAGTCCAGAACGAAATCTAGATATCGCCTGATGTCGGTCCTCTCTCAAATCACACCGAAGTGTCAATTCATCAAATTGAGTCATGTACTCTTGGACCGTCATGCTCCCCTGTCGTACACTATGCAACCTATCTAAAAGGTAACTCCTAAATGTTACTGGAAGATACTTCTCTTTAAATCTAGCTTTCATGTCATCCCAAGTCTCTACGCATCCAGGTATCTGTCACACTCTCTTTCTACCGATGCCCAATATATCCTAGTGGGCCCTGTCAATCGCATTCGAGCAAATCGTATTTTACGCTCTTCAGACATATCATACCAATCGAAATAGTAATCCATGTCTGCGAGCCAGTCACTAAAGACTTTAGGGTCATGAGTGCCATTGAATATAGGAGCTTCAACTTTTATCTTACGTGTGATGTTATCTTCAGCACGTCTAGTTCTAGGGACGCTCTCATCTCTATTTCTTTCATTTTGATCTCTTGGCCCTCTATCGTAATTCCTTTCATTATATTCATTCTTATAAATTTGATCATTTTGTTCTTCCATTTATCGTTCTAGTGCATCCAATCGTTTATTAACAATTTTAAACTGTTCCAATTGTTCAGTGATAGTTTTTAATTGTTTCATCATGATTTCTAACTTTTCATCCATATTACTAGAACTTGAAGTGGTCATTTTACCGTTATGAAGAAGTATACAATCAAACAAGCGGATGCAATGCAATTTTCTAGACTCAGTTAAATTCTATATGCGTGCACTATATGATCAAATAAAATTTTTCTAAGCTTTAGTTTCTAAAATGAAAGGAAATGGATCCTAAAAATGTGTGTATGCAGCAAGCAATAAGTTGGCAAATAATTATTAGTAATTCTAACTAACAATCTTATGCAGAATTTCACAAAATAATTGCAAAATTTTGCTGAAGAAAATGGGTTAGTTTAGAGATTACCCAAATACTGAAGAAGTTCGTGCACTTGTAGTGGTCTCTTGGAGTCTTCCGATGTTGGTTCGCCTGCTGAAGAGCCCTGAAATCCTGCCACAATTGTTGGAAACAAATTCAGGAATGCAACCTTCGAATCTGACTCGAATTGGACTCTGAACGGGCTCCAAATCACCACTTTTCTCCTTAACGGGTCTGCACTGTCAGCGGGTCTGCACTGCTGTACTGATCTGAACCAAGAGTGGAATGGATCTGGATCGTGGATCAGATCTGAAGCTTACAGGTCGGACCCAAAATAAATCCAACTTTCTATTCTTTTGGATGTGGGTCTGAATAAGTGGATCAGAACCAAATCAACCTAATAACAGACAAACCCAAAACCCGATAGCTTTCTTCTCCTTTCTCTCTTGCTAGGCCTAAATAAGTGGAGGTGGTCGCTGCTCGGTGAGGTGGTCGCTGCTGGTAATAGAAGGAGAGCCGGGTGGGCAGAGCGACGGCGGGGATCTGCACCGGCGAGGAGGCAGAGGAGGGCGCTGGTGGAGAGAGGGGGGAGGGATGTGTGGGAGGTGCTGCTGCCGAGGCGAAGGAGGACGGGGCAGCGGGCGAGGATGAAGGCGGCGGTGGCGGACGAGGCATCGCTGGCGGAGGATGAAGGTGGATGAGATCTGAGTTGGGGAAGAGGGAGCTCCGGTGGGTTATGGGGGAAGCAATGAGGGCGCGATCTGTTGATGGGGTTACCGGAGGTGGTGGATCTGCTGATGGGTGGCCGACGAGGATGCAATGAGCGGTGTTGGAGAGGGCGAAAGTAGTGGAGAGGGCGGTGGAGATGGGGGCGACGTGGCGGCGAGCTGTTGGGGGCGGCAGGCGAACCTGGATGGGGTGATTTGGTTCGAATCTGGCGGCGAGCAGCGGCCAGGCGGGGTTGCTGGCGGAGGCGGTGGCGGCGGAGGCGGAGGCGGAGGCGGCGGCGGAGGCGGAGGCGGCGGGCAGAGGTGAAAGTGGAGGCAGGGCCGAGGATGGCGGAGATGGGGTTGGGCGGTGTCGGCAGTGGGCGGCGGCTAGGAGGAGATGGTGGAGTTGTTGGGGAGTTTTTGGGGCTTTTGGGGGGCTGTTGCGGGTAGAAACGAAGGAGAGGAAAATAAAATTTGGTTTTTCTCTCTCTCTCTCTCTCTCTCTGATCTGAGTTTTTATTTTTTTATTTTTTTTCTCTTGCTGGTTGATGGAGTGTGAGGGTGAGGGTGGTTGGGTCAGGTGGAGAGGAAGAAAAAAATTTTAGGCTCTAATACCAATTTGACGCAGGACGGATTAGGGTTCGGGTTTTGAAACTAGGGTTTTTTCTAGAGGGATTGGGGAAGAAATGATAAATTGGGAAAAACTTTGGGATTTAGTAATCCACCCAGACCCACGCCCACTCTCCACGAATCCACAAGGAAAGATTTTGATTTAGCGAATTCCACGCCAGAGTTTTCTCAAGAAAATTTCCAAAATATTATTCATCTCTCAATACTTTATACAACCCCTATATATAGGGAAACCCTAACAAACAGAATCTTAATAAAATCCAAACTCCTAATCAAATCAAATATCTAGTACAATCCAAATCCTAATCAAATCAAATCAAATCAAATCCTGATCTCCATCATTTGTTCTACTCTTACAAAATATCTCTCACTTTGTAAAAGTCAAGTCACCATGCCAACTACATGCTCGGACTCGGAGGGGCTAAATTTTATGTGACTGATTCAAGTTAGCAATTTAACTTTTACCTAAATTTTCTTTCCCACCATCCCCCCCCCCCCCCCCCCCCCTCACCACGATTGTGATTTCTAACCAACCTAACAGAGCTATAAACATCCTCTTCGTATGAAAGGATAGAGACCGAAAATTAATTCTTTGAAAGTTTGTACCACAGAGAGAGCTACTTTTAAGAAATCTTGTATTTTCTATTAATATAGAATTCCATCAATCCATTGACCCTCCTCGAGGCAGTAGGCCAAAGATTCTTCTCAGCCAAATCTTGTTATATCTGCGATGTACTTTTCTCTGTTCTTTGATTTTATTAATAGTTTTATTACATGTTGCTGATTCCTCTGTTCGTGCCCACCTTGAGTTGATGATCCTTTGTTTGATTTTTGAACTGATCTGGTTAACTTAGATGACAATTCTTAGCATCAACAATTCTCAACTCCAGGTTCTTTGTTAAATTAACAATACAAGGTATTTTAATTAGATGAAATATATAATAGGTTTTTTTTGGACTTTTTACATATCGGTCCCTTCAATGTTTAAAAATTAGACTTTAGTCTCTAGAATCTTCATATTTTGATTTTAGTATCCCAAATTCTTTAAGTTACTCCACTTTAATCCCTCTGAGTAAATTCCGTTAGGCTAGTTAAATTTTTGACCAAAATTTCCGTTATACCCCTAATCTCTCTTCTTCCTCTCTTCCTCTTTTTATTGGATTCTCCTATCTATTCTTCTCCTCTCTCTCTTTTCCCTCGTAGTTAATCTCCATTCTTCTTTCTTTTAACCAGAGAGAAAGTGACTCCTGGAAAATATATGGATCAATTTAACATGCCTTGAACAACTGAACTGTTAGAAAGAAAAGAAAAGAAACCCCAAAAAGAAAGAAGGAAGATGAGGGATTTAAGGTTAGGGAAAGAAAAGAAAGAAGGAAGAGAGAGAGAGATTAATTGGGAGGGAAGAGAGTGAGAGAGAAGAAGAAGAATAGAGAGGGAACCCAATAAGAAGAGGAAGAGAAGAGGAAGAGGGACTTTCAGAGGTATAATGAAAAATTCGGATCAAAAATTTAACTGGCCTAACAGAAGTTACCAAGGGAGACTAAAGTAAAGTAATTTAAAATATTTGGGAAACTAAAATCAAAATATGAATATTTCAGAGACTAAAGTCTAAGTTTTAAAGATTTAAGGAACCGATACGTAAAAACTCCTTTTTTTTTTTAGAATATTATCAATTTTGTAGTTGATATTTCCAACATTTTTTTTTTTTTTACAAAGTCCTAGTCCCCTCTATCTCGTTCTTCCATTTTGCTATCTAAGTGGTACTCAAACCCCTATTCTCATGCACATTTTGCTAAAAGAGTGCCACAAGCAACATAGTGGCACTTGCGGTTAGGTATAGAGTTCAAGGTCTAATCTTTAACCTGCTCTATTAAAAATATTAAATTAAAATAGAAATCTATATTTCTAATTCAAAATTTTCAATAAGACAAGCTAAAAGATAACCCATGGACCAACACATTCCCATCCCTACTCGCAACAAAAGTTAAATCAGGAAGTTATAAAAAGCATGACAATATGTTGTATATCCAATTCTTAATTGTTTTTTTATCTAATTGAAACGGATCTTGGTATAAAACGGTGTGGACAGCTCATAGGATTTAGATTTTAATAAGATTGGATAAAAGTTTAATTTTTAAGTAAAGTTTAATTTTAATTAAATCGATTACTACTAAATTAGTCATAAGTTTTGTTATTGAGAAGAATTATAAACTATAGTTGTTTTAGTGGTTGAAATTTAGGATTCAGAATTAGATCAAGTTTGGGGCTGCAACAAATCAAATCTATCCAAATAATTTTTAGGGGCAAACTATTAAAACTAATTTCAAAATTTACCAAATAAGGAGAGAATGAATGAGCTTTAAGCAATCTAATTAGATACAGGCACAGGGATAAACAAAATTTTAGATAATCACGTAGACAAATGCTTTTTTAATATGTTAAATTAATTGCATAAAGCTATTAAATAAGTTTTAACGTGCCATTAATATGAATCTGTGGGGTTCTCGGTCGACTTGCACTGTAATGGCGACTTTGGTTCCCTTGCCCTTTCCGCCACGACGTGTTTAGTGTATTGGCCCACCAGAAGCGAGCGAGCATGCTGTGGTCGCACCATAATACTAGGTACTCGCCTGCTAGAAGTAAATTGTCACATCACAGTGGTCTTATCACTTGGTTATGTAGTGGAGTCCAGTAATAACCGAGTCCCCATAAAACTTCCAATATTGTCGCAGTGGTACTGTCTCTTTGTCACTTTCTTCTTTGGTTCCTTCTCGAGCATTAATTGGGAAATTTTCTCTTGACTTGCTTGGAGGAAATTGGTGGGGAGTTTCTCACCACCAGTACACGGGCGGGCCTTGCAGGCTGGCTTCTTATTGGTTGCATTAATTCTTCTTCTCTATATATATCGACTTTGCACAAAAGGGATGCGATGGAAGAAGATTAGTTCAAAGTTTGATTAACGAAATTTCAAAGGATAAGAAATTTCAAAGGATACCATGACCTTTGACTCCACTAATTCCTACAATGACTGCAGATTAATTTCTCATTGGTGAGAATTCTACGTACGTTCCTCCAATTAGTAA
>JAYEPQ010000005.1:32271109-32301109 GCA_036321105.1 Dracaena cambodiana
ATTATTTCCATGAAAGCATAAAAGTAATTGTAATTAGTCTTTTTGGGAGAGAAATCCGTAACTAATTGTAGATTATTTTAGTTATGGCATTCCACCGGAGGCTCGTAGCAATATGTTGTTGGTATAAAAAAAAATGGAGAAAATGTCACCGGATTGCAGTTTGTTAGAGGGTTTAAAAAATGGGAACACATAAATCGGACCATACTTTAGAAATCATGATACCAGAAAACTATACAATATATATGTCAACTATTTAAATTGATGCTAATGAGCTTTTATCTCTAGTGACATCATTTCTCTCCAATTTCAAATTGATGCCAATGAACTTTATCTCTAATAGCATTATTTCTATCCAATTTGTAAGAGGTATCAAGTTTGTTTAGGTAATGCTGCAAAAAGTGTGCGAGTTTACTAGCAAAAAATTATATATCTAAATTGATTATCTTAGACATGTTGAAAATAAACTAACAAACCATAACTTTTTTTTTCCTACTAACAAAGACATTAGTTTATTATCATAAAAAAAAAAGGTAAGATTATCATAAGGAAGTAATATTAAATATATTATTTTCTAAAGAGGTAAAAAGAATAATGTTAAATATATGTTGTTTTAAAAATATTTTTCAATTTTTTTAAGAGAATAATGTTAAATATTTTAATATCATAAAGTATTAAACACTTATACACCTTTTTGCTAGTTATGAGAGAATTAGCTGTGATAGTCTTTTTTTTTTTTAACCCTTGAGCAATGACCATAGTCATTTCTATCCTAATTCTTTTCTTTAAACATCATAACCAGTTGCAAATAGAATTTGGTCTCCTGACTTTTGGTATATTTATTATATATTTATTAAATATTTTGTCAACTAAACCATAAAAAATATAAGAAAATTACAAGAAACGTTTTAATATATCTGTCAAGAGAATATACTGTTAGAACTTAGTAGGTGACAAGCTTTTTAGATAATTTTGTAGGCTATTTTTATATTGGAATGCACGAGGGCAAGATCCCTCATTAACCGACAAGTTCACATGCGACAATCAAATTATGGATAAATATAATCAAAATATTCTCCCATATTAGCTAAATTATAAGCTAGTTTCACATCATAAATATATATATTCTTTAACATCTGAAAATTCTTAGTATTGAAAAATAATCTAAATATGAAAGCATAACGTGCGTTAGGAATTAATGTTGTTTACTTGGTCACCTCAATGCCTTTTATTTATGCTAAATAAAATGTATTTTATTAATCTTGTACATGCATAATTATATGCAATATAGTACAATGTTGGATCTTGTCAGTGCTTGATAAATATTTTTCAAACTAAACAGGTGTGCCTTTAGAAGAAATGTGATCTTGGATATTTGGATATTTGAGGTGTGTCTTTATAATTACCCCAAAATAAAATCAGTCTAATTTGGGCCCTACTCATATCTGGAGTATGCGTAAGGTTTTAAATATCTGCCAATATTGATATATATCACAACTATTGTAGCGAATTCTAAGATATACAATAAAATAATATAAATCTCACGGTCTCTATATTGCCAACATTACTGATAATTTGCCGGATTCTTCTATACTATAAACCATCAACCAATACCGATGCATGTTCTGGAATTTTAAACGTGGAGTATATGGATTAGACTTTCTTTAAGGCTAGTAAATGGATTCGGCTAATTCAACCTGAATTCGGATCCAAATCAATTTAAAATCGGATTCAAGTAGAAACTCATTATTACAGTTGAATTTGGATTCAAATTCATTGCAAATCGTTATTAAGGTTAGATCCAAATTAGACTTCAGATTCCTTTTTCCAAATCAGATACAGATTCGGATGATCTGATTACCCTATACCTAATAGTTAAATATGAATAATTCCATATACCATACAGGTGCGTACATCTCATATGCGCATAAATATATGTTCTTTCATGTTCTATTATTGCATACATTTGTTGCTTAGTATATAAATATTCATAAGATATATACTTTTGAAGATATGTACTACACAATTTGAACCTTTTATTTATATATAAAAAATTAATATTATCTCATATCATATTCATATTTGTGAGAGTCCACAGTACTGTATCTGTATCCGTTAACGTCTATGACTTTTACAATATCTAAACCGTACCGCATTCGTTCTTAAGCGAATATGGATATTAAACTTATTATCCATAGCATATTCCTTGGCATCCTGCATCTCTTGGGAGCAAGGACAGGGGATACCCATCTTCAAGAGTCTGGCTCTATTTAAGTTTGCCCCAGCAAACCCTAAGAGCCAAATTTACAAGGGTCATACTTAAAAGAACCCTTCAGAGAGGTGGCCTTCTTGGTGCCCAAAAACTTGGATATATCCAATACATCATAACAAGTCAAGTCCCCATCCTGATGTCATTAAATTCAATAAGAAGTTTGACTAGGTTTAGAAAATCAACCTCTATACTTAAGTAATTAGTCTTAATTGAAGATTATTGGGCTTTGCATTGTGGATAAGTATGTTCTATATCTATCTTTGCACTTTTTTTCTTTTTTCTTTTGACTAAATGAAACCTAATTGACTTGCTCTCTCTCATTTAATACAATCATACAAGTGGCAGTTAAAATTAACCAAGCATGCATATTGGTACAAGAAAGAGAATGATCCTTCGAGATGTTGGTCCTTAGAAGAGACCAAGGGGATATTTAGTTTAGCTAAGCTAAGCTAACTATAGGAGTAGGAGTAATCTTTGTTTATATTAAATAAAGAAAAGGTTGAGGAGTTATTTTGGTACTGGTAAATAGTGTATAGTCTTAATTTTCCTTTTATTATTATTATTTTTTTATATTTCGTTTTTTTGATGATTATGTTTCTTTCTTGGGGTGGACTTGGACTTTTTTTTTTTTTTTTTTTTTACATGTACAAAATCCAAGCATGATCCTTGTAAAAAACTTCAAATCTATTTCTAATTGCAAGTGCTATTATAATAAAGTGATAAAAAAAAATTCGCAAAGGTAAAGAGCTCGAGTCTCACTTAAATTAATTAAAGGGGAAATCCAAATAGGATTAGCTACGCCTTTGTTTAAAAAAAAAAAAAAAATTGGCTCTTTTTTTTTTTTTTTATAACGTTTTAGCTTTCTGTTACTTCTATGGATAAGCATGGAGTTCGTTTGTTTGTTTAAGATAATAATAAATAGTCAAAAAAAGAGAGATAATGTGTTTTTAAAATAATTTCTAAATAACCATAATTTCCTAAATAATTTTTTTAATAGATTTTCAACAAAATTATATTAAATTCATTTTAGGAAATTAAACTGTTTTTAAAAATGTTTTCAAGTGTTTAGAAGGAAGAAGGAAACAACAAGAAAATTTAAGAAAAGAAGACTTGAAACCCTTTTGATTTACTTTAATAAAGAGAGAGAAGATTCTCTTCACAATTATTTAAGATTATAGAATGATTTTCTAGGGAAGTTTGACAGTGGGATCCAAGTCAGGGTGACTCTCTAGTCCATTGACTGACGATCCGAAAAAGACCGTAATAAGGAAGAAAATCTCTCTCTTTATGGATTTTTTTTTTTTTTCAAAAATGATCCCTCTCCTATTGATTTCCCTCTAAATCTCTTTCTGTAGATCTGATATATATTTATCTTCTTAGGAGGTTGTAACTTTCCTCTTAATTTTAGAAGATCATACAGCACTATGTCAAAGATCTCAAGAATTTGAATAATTATCTACCGGTGGAGTTGAATTTGAATAACTACGCCCATAAATTTGAATAACTACGCCCATATAACTTCCCTCTTCATTATTTTTTGTTGGGGTGGATATCTCTCTAATCTATGTCAGCAAAGCTGTTCCTTTGTCGGTAAGGCCATTTTCCTTGCATAGTTGACATGAGTGTTCCTTTTGTAACTTTTAGGATTTCTTCATTAATTTTCTAATGTGTAAAAGACTCCCTTCAAAAATTTCAAAATGAACTGTACTTTTTCTTTGAAATATTTTAAATTTGTTTTTTTTTTTTTTGGCTCTTGATTGCACATCCATGAAGTCAAGCTCTGTGCTTTGTCTGTGCAACTCAACCTATCTAGTTAGCGAGGAGGTTGTTGGCTACACTTCTAGCAAAGCTGTTTTGCCTCCATGAGGATACATTGTGGCTTCCCACCAATACTTCAGATCAACAACCTATTTGAACACCATAGGGTTAAGTTGAAAAACTACTTCTTCTAGAGAGTTACTTCTTCTACTCTTCTGCTCCCATTTTCTTTCAAAACACTTCGACTCCCTTTCATTGCGCCAACTGATCCTCTTCTCAAACTTCGTTCTTGGAAATCCATGACAAGCAAAGAACAAGTGAGAGTGAAATCTCCAATCACCAGTTTGGCAGCGACAGTCAGTGCCAATTGGAGTATGTATGTGTGTGCATATGTATGTATGTAGAATTACTGTAGGTGAGCCATCAACTTAGAAAAACTTACGCGATATAGCGGCAAAAATATAGTAATCCAATGATTTTTTCTTTAAATTTTTTCCAAAATTAGAATCTCTACCTCCTTAATTTTAACAAGATTAAATTTTATGAATTTTGGAGTTAATTTACACTTTCACTAGGTAGATACAAAATATTTATTTATTATAGACTGTTGAAATTTATATTAACTTTATAGAGGACCAAATGAAAACTAAAACTCAAGAAATTAGATGTGATTAAATCCTAAAGGGTTGAGACCGTAATCCAAAAAAATTCTAAAATTTTATTGGAGATAGTGGCAAGCAAGTGCAACTCAGATAATTTGCGTGAGCTGTTAATTCATTTCAATTTTTCTATACACACATATAGGATTACTGTAGATGAGCCACCTGTTCAAGAAAAGTTACGTGAGTTAGTGACAAAATTATAATGATCCAATAATGTTTCTAAAATTTTATTGGAGATAGAGGCAATGATAAGTCTGTGATGCCCTTAGATGTTCTAGGCCGCTTATTTCTTTGTATCCTCCCTATATCATTTCACTTATCCTACACTGAATTACTTATCCCTGCATTTAGCGAACTCACAAATCAGCAGCTCACTTGGACTTCTCGCGACGTTGCGGGCGGCAAACCGCCCCATCACTGCGATCCGAACACTTCACCGGACCATTCAATCGGTAGAAGTGATGAGCAGTGTGTACAAAGGACAGAAACATAGTCAACGCGAGCTGATGACTCACTCTTACTAGGAATTCCTCGTTGAAAACCAACAATTGCAATGATCTATCCCCAGCACGATAAAATTTTCATAGATTACCCGGGCCGGTCGACCAAGGCTGTAGACTCGTTGAATACATCAGTGTAGCACGCGTGCAGCCCAGAACATCTGATGGCATCACAGACTTGTTATTGTCTCAAATTTCTTGTATATAAAAAAATTAAACTAACACAAACCGTTCTCACTTTGTTGCTACTTCGTATGTGCCTGTTCCGATTGACCTTATTTCTTGTATATAAATTTTTGGTAATGCCATTTGCCAGCAACAAAGGAATCCTAGCTTTACCAAGTAGAGCAAAATTTCTCGTCAAACAGGACCAGTCTAAAGACTTCCAAAGGCAGAATCCACCCCGTCAGCGAAGACATCACATTCTCACTGGACCAAAGAAAATAAATATACACAAGACAAATAGTCATAACAAAAGACTAAATTCAACTTTACTAAGGAAGATATTCCTACCTTATCAACTGAAGAAGGCAGCTCTGCTGTTGAAGACATCCCATTCTCGTTGGTTGACAGTTATTCAAACTGATCAAATCATAATACAGCTCCATCCGAAACAGCTCACGCACCAAGCAGAGCAGGCTCCGTTCCACAGGCACATGTCAGCGAAACGCCGCCACAACAGCTCGTGGGCTAGATGTGTTGCACGTCAGTCTCTCATAGCAAACTCACCCATTAGCGTGTTCCCTTGGACTATATCATTCACGCTCTATATCATCCACGTAGCATATTTCTAGTGGATTATTGGATCAGAAAACAAGAAAAGGATCGAAATACTTATACACAAACTCGACCCATCAATTTTTGTTATAAAAGACGTCGCGAAAGGGGCAGGTCTTGACAAGTTTATGCAGTTTCGGAAAAACGGCTTCGAGGAAGTGCGAACAACGAAACAACATCAATATGAATTTATGGGGTCATTGTGATGATCAATCCAAGGAGGCACTCAGCTGATCAACATCTCATGATGGTTCGACCTTATAGAGAATATAAGATCGAACTGTGCTAGTTTACCCCGCTATTATTTTGATATTAGCTTCCATATGTGTAACGTAGACTTACAAATGTACCAGTTCGATGATGAGAGCTTATCAATTTAGGACAAGTTAAAAGAGCGAAGGGAAGACCGAAGAAAATATATATGGAGTTGATACGAAAAGATATGGATTCTTGAGGTTTAAATAGGGAGATATTATTTGATAGGAATGAATGGAGAATGATTATCAACGTGATCGATCTGACATAATTCTTTTTTGGTTCATGTAGCCTACCCCAAGTACTTGGGATGAATGGTTTAGTTGTTGTTGTTGTGCATGTTGATGATGATATGCTTTAATTGCAGTGATTTAGTGCTACATAGCATGATTCACCTTAGTTAGAACTCATGTATAATACGGAAAACAATACCAATGACTTATAGAATTGGTGGTTTCTTAGTTTTGCAGAAACTGTACTATAAAGTTCCTCTTAGCAAGTTTTGTATATATAGTCCTTCAAGCTTTCATGCCAAAGGCAAAAAACTTTTAAAGTTTTGTTGGTTTCTTGTGGAATTTTTTAATGCCATATATCTTACGCTGAGTCACATCATTTATAAATATCTTACACTTCTAATGCCCTGCGTTCAAGTTTTGCATGCCATCTTACTTATACTGGGTCAGTGTTTCTAATAATGGTTTTTTGAAATTGACTACGCTTATGACGATATTTTTAAGGGGTTTTTACATATCTGTCCCTTACATTTTTAAAAATTAGAATTTTGTCCCTCCAAATCTTCATATTTATAATTTAGTCCCTAAATTCTTTAATTTACCATAATTTAGTCTCTCAGCCATATTTTTGGCCGGAATTTTATGATATAACCTAGATGGTGTACAGATTTTGGCCTTGAATAACAAGGAGTTGAGTGGCACGATCACAGAAAGTATTGGCCATTTGTTGAGGCTGCATATGTTGGATCCCTCACAAACTCCTTTGCAAGAACTCCGCAATTTTTGAGATGTGCCTTGGATGGTCCGAGCAATCCTCTGCATTGGAGATACCTAAATTAGGTATTATTTTCATATTCATACCAGGTACATATCCTACATATGACTTTGTTTCGTTAAATCCTATTTAATAAAATGCAGAGCGTTACCCTCAGTTTTTGCAAAAAAGAGAACTTTGAAGGCAATTTACCAAAAGTTTTATCATCCATAAATATATCGAACTAACTCATTTTTGGTCCAACTTCTTTAAGCCTTGTCCCAAGTTAGAATATTACTGGAAAAATATATAAAAGATCATTTGGCCATGCAGATTCTCCATGATAATTATGCCCCATCCCCTTAACCAATTTAGCTCTTAATACAGGATCATTCAGGTTAGATTTCTTTGTTATTGGAATTGATAAATTCTTAAAGATCCATCTCCCGTAGGAACCAGACATGATGATTTTTCATCATTCGGCTCGAGCAAGAATCTAAAAGAATGACATAAATAAATTAATGGAAAGTCTACATTTCATTCATATCCATATATATAGACTGAATCTATCTAAATGACTTCATCTAAGAAAAGGTTTACTAGATTCTATTTCTAAAATTTCCGAATTTGTAACTATTCATTGCATCCCACAATAACGTTGGCGGTGCCATACCATTGACTTTTTTGCAATCAAACTGCATAGAATGGCACTGATCTCTCCAACAATAAGTTATCTGGAGGCTATGTTCAGAAACTACGTGCAAAAAAGTTATGATCATTTTTCAATTTGTCCACTAACAACTTACCAGTCATGTTGCCACCTCCTTTTGATCCTCACCTCCAATCCTTGCATTTGAGAAATCATAGCTTTACCCGAGAGTTTCCTTCCTCATTGAAGAACCGTAAACAATTAGTAACTCTTGATCTCGATGGAAATAAATTTCCACAAAACATACAGACATGGACTGGAGAGAGACTCATCCTTAAAACTTGTACGTCTATAGTCAAACTTGTTCAGCAGTACCTAGGGATAATAATGAACGCGTTACGGGCTAGTTTTTGGCCTACCTTACTCAAAATTTTGAATTAAAAATAAAAATTTTATTTTTCTAATTCTAAATTTTAAATAGGACGGACAAAAAAATTAACCCGTGAACTTGCTCATTCCCATTCATCATTCAAGTTTTGGACCTAGCACGCGATAATCTTACTAGTATTTTAGCAAGAGAGAAATAACCGAATTTTCAAGAACACTCCATACACGGTATTTGCTTGGGTTCTATATATTTTGATGTCATTTCTTGGATATAGTGCCTCACGAGGAGATCAGAGGCAAAGGGGGGTGATATAGCTGGGTTCCAGGGACCACAAGTTTTAGAACCATCAGATTTGATGCAGACCGAGAGAGCGAGGATATCAGATGGGATTGGAGAAGACCTCAGCATAGTTGATTGAAGTGGTGACAGAGGAAGACTGGGGAACTAGATTGGGTCGCTGAGGGAGTTGTTTTATCAGTTTTATAAGCTATATAGCATCAATTAATATACTTTATTTTTGTACTTTTCCCTTTTGTAGTAGCTTAATGTAGGACCAATTATTTTGTTCTATTAAAACTTTATTAATTGAACGATAAGGTGCACTGCTCACCATTTAATGTCAAAAATCTTACTGCTATTTTGCCTAGTCCTTATCAGGCCAAACCAATGCTATCCAGTGGTTACAGTGCTTTTTATTATGAAGAGAGCCTCATGGTATTTGCAGAGGGTGCACACATGGACTATGCCATGATGCTATCGCTTGTAAAAAGCATAGACATCTCTTGCAATAATCTATTTGGAGAGATACGTGAAGAACTTAAACATATCCTGATTATTTTTCTTGAACTTGTACTCTAGTGGGCATATCATACAAAGTATTTGAACTATGGGACAGTTGGAATCACTGGACCTATCAATAAGCAACCATTCACTGGAACTGACCAACAGGGAACCTGCAAGATGGTTGTCGAAAGCTCGCTTTAGGTACTTGGTCAGATAGGCCTACACCAAACCCTTAGTATGCCTAATATATGGAAAATGAGTGCACTCGAAAAGTTGTATTACATTGGCTTGTTTCTCATAACAAGCCACACTTACCTGGAATAATCTCCAATCTAAGGGATGGAATGGGCAGAATCGCTATGTGTTGTGCAGGTGTAATGCTGAAAATGTCAACTTATTTGTTCCATACTTACAGGTTCTCGGATGAAATATGGGGTGCCCATGCTGTAAGGTTACATTGTTGCAGGGCTGGCATTGAGGGCCTTTGGACTTCGAAAATCGCAGGGTTGTGGGTGTATCAGTAAAGCTAGACCACTTACAATTACTACTGCTACGTTATGGAGAAAAGAATGTCCAATTTTTTACTCGGTAGCTAGAAATTCAGAACAATGTATACAATCCATTATTAATGACATACCGCATGTTAGCAAAAATATAGGAATAATACCAATGCAACAACCAGCTGAATCAAATAGTTAACCGAAGAGAAAAATAGCAGAGACAGTGAACACGCAGATTTAACGTGGTTCGGCAATGTGCCTACGTCCACGGGACACGATCGAAAACTTCCACTATATCAAAAGAGATTACAAGTCTCTAGTTCTCAACCACAAGAGAATTTGCAACGAAATCACACAAGAATTTGAGATCAAATGTGCCTGACCTCTTGTTACAGTGATTTCCTTCTCCTTTGCTTGATTTCCTTCTCCTTTGCTTCGGCTACCGAAGAAAAACCTAAGAGAAGCCCCGCCTTCTTTCTTCTTTTGCTTTCGGCCTGAAGATAATTACCAGCAGCCGCAACAAAACTTCCTTTTTTCTTGTTTCAGTCGCAACAAGAAAAGAAACACAGCCACCACCAATGCTTTTGGCTTCAACCGCACTAATTATTTTGTGCTTCATTCGCCACAATAACCAAAAGAAAACCTCGGCCTCTCCAAGCCCTAGCCACACACCCCAATATATATACATCTTTTAAAGGGTTTGGGTCTGTTTTGGACCCTTTTGGACGGACCGAATCTGTTGTGGCGACAAGGCTCCATTAGCAACACCGCAAGAAGACATTGGCTAGTATGTCGAAGGGAGCTTTACACACCACGAGCAACCATGGTGGACCCGAATGCCTCCACCATGGAGCAGGATGAAGCCAGATATTCAAACTGCATAATCTAGTGATTACTTTGGGGTCTTCCCATCATCTCCTCTAGCGCATTACTTTGTTGCAGCTGAACACTTCTTAATGGAACGTCAGGGGATCTACCTCACCGTTTATTTCTAAAAAAATAAAATAAATAAATATATCATATTCACAAAAAACATTGTAATATCATATTTTAAACTTGGAAGTAAGGGAAAAAATAACACCATTGTATTAGAATAAATCAAATATTTAGGAACAAGTATCTAGACATACCAGCCTGAAGACATTTGTCATATGGGATTTAGCAATGAACCACACGCTCTTCGGTTGTGAACTTCAAATATTGCAATGGTCACTGCAAACTTCATGCGACCCAATCTTAGCAACTGACCACGAATATGCAACACTTTCTCAATTATTTGATCGTTACAGCATCATTGATGATAGAACCCAACCACGAATTCCAAAGTATCAGTAACAGACATCCAAGCAATGCTAGCTAGAATGCTCTTGTCACGAGAGATCGATGAGAGTTCACTAGCTACAGCAATGCACCGACGCCATGACTGCCTCTTCAAATCGAAAGATCATTAAAGATGGAAGTTTCCTGAAAGTTGTAATTATTTGATGAGTCCAAATGACCAAAGCAATGAAGAGCTGCAGTTAAACTGGAAAGAATTGTACCTGGAAGATTAATTGTTTAAAGGTCCGGTAATGGCAATTGTCTCAAGGGAACATAATGTCTGCAAATTTTCCTGCACCAAAGTAATTTAGAGACATATCCAAGAAGCTCAGGTAAGGCCAAATAAAGAAAGGAAGAGCAGGTATATTGGCAAGAATCGCACCTGGAAGATTATTTCTTTAAATTTTCCTGCATTAATGTAATTCGAAGAGAATACCAAGCCGGTGCGGTGGTTGACCATCCCTGTATATTTCACATCATTGGTATATTTGCCTCGATGGGTGATAAATAAAATTGATAGGACCAACACACATCAATTAATGGCGGCCGTTTGTTGGAATGTCTGGCATGAATGGAATAGCCGAATTTTCAGAAACACCTCCCACTCTATTGAGAAATGCCTCTCGATTATTACTTCCGATGCTTATGACTGGACATGTGAACATTCTAATTGCAACATCCACAGGGATGCGAAAGATGGAGTTGACACCACCGGAAGTCTTATAGACTCTGACTACGACACACTCTTTGGAGGTGGGGAGACTATAGAGATCTGATTCATGACCAGACTTTTGTTTATGGGGGTGATTTTAGCCCATATGATAGCTTTTGCATCATTTTTGCATTACTTTATAGTTGATCTTATGTATTATGTTGTCGAAAGTTAAGCTCCAAATTATGTATTTATTTCTTTTGAAGGATTTCTATGTACTATGTAATTTGGACTTGCTTAAAAAAAAAAAAAAAAAAATGTATTTCAAAGAGAAACCAAAGGAACAGATCCAAGAAGACTGAGTAAGATCATATGGCTTCTTTCAAGCAAGCACATGTCTTATTCGAACCAGAGATAGCTTGACAAGTCTAGGCTTGTTAATTATGGTAATTCATGAAACATAATACTTCACAAAAGATCCCCCAATATAAATGAGCCAAGCGCTCTATTAGTTTTATAAAATCATTTTACAAAATGCTTACAGGCATTCTCCGATCCATAAAGGTTTATTTTCCTCTTACATAAAGTGTAAAGTTGTTCACAATCTCAAGGAGCAAGGGATCTTTACATAAAGACTACTGTTTCCTAAGTGCACCAATTGACAGTTAGCAAGGTATCCTTTGTATAATAACCATTTGATTTGTTTGCAAGTGTGTGTGTGTGGTTTAGGTGTGCTTATGCTTGTTAATTCGATTCTACTAACATAAGAGTTCCAACCAAAGAAACGTTTCTAGAAGTTGAATTTAGATCATTACATCTAAATTATAGTCCTATACGAGAAACAAAGTTAGTTGTTGAGACTTCTAATGTAAATTCACCTCATCACCTGGAATAGATACTTTAACACGAGTGATAGTCGGGTGGTTCCATCTAAGTCATAGCAATATAGGGGAAATTCTTTTAGCAAGGAGATACACTAATGATTTGAAAACTAAATGCAATTTTTCCAAAGGAATTTCAAACACAAAGAATCTTTCAGAGAAGGGGAAAAAAAAATTCCTTGCAATCACATAATAAATCTCCACCTCTAAAAGGAGCTTCTATCATGATGTTTTTGGATTTTTTTTTTTTAAAAATATATATTAATAATGAAGGCTAGCTTTACCAATTTCAACTCACAAGCCAAAAACTTCAAGTTAGAAAAAAAGTGAAGTGTAGATGGGGGAAAAAAAATCAAGAATCAAAGATCAAGGAAACTATTCAGTATATCGCTGTACGAAATGGCATAGTCTATTCGTCAAATCAACTCCAATGGCATACATCATATAAATGAAGATCAAGCTCATCCATGAAAACATGCTATAAGCATGTAAACTATGTATTAAGTAATGCCAACTACATTGCATGTCCAAAACAAAAGATGAAATATTACTTTCAAATTTTTTCACTTCTTCAGTTCTGCAATGCTGGTTTGAATAAAATAGAATTTTTTTTTTCTGCCTTTTTGTTATGGATGTAGAATGTCACATGTATGGTTTTCGAGACAAAAAGTTCCACGGAAATAGTGAGTTAGATTAAAACAAAAGGGAAAAAAATAATAATCAAGACTTAACAATCAAAATGCCACCATTTCATCAAACATTGACATAATCAACTCTAACAACATATGACAAACTAACTCAGATTATTCCATCCAAGCAAAGCTTGGTTACTATGTCTTAATTATTAATAAGCACACTGGATTTCCAAAAAAGGACCTTTCATAAAAATAAAAAAACAAATATTGCAACCGCAAATAGAATATTAAAGGCTGGCCTGCTAGTTATTCTATAAAATAGTTCATTTCAGTTATTTAGCAGAAAATACAAAGGAAATATCACTAGGATTATTACTTTGATATCTTAAGTATCCTATACGTAGCAAATAACACTAGGTTACCATAGTGGACCTGCAGACTTTAGGGATGACCTCTGTTGCTCTTTGCCATGGTGGACCTCCATCTAATGATGCACACTGCAAATTTCACATTGATCCAAGCATATAACTTGTCGACAGAGCTGAAGTATGCATACCTTATTGAGTTGTTGGTAAGTATAGTACCAACGAATGCCCAGAAACCAACGACATATCCAAGAGCAGCACTCGCATAAACCCATACCATTTCAGAACTGTTCCCATGGTCATCATCTTCTTGAAAATATGGGAGAGGTGGATGATTAGAAGGCGTATCACCAGAGCATGGAGATAGCGGGTATCCACAAAGATCAGGGTTGCCAGTGTAGATAGAAGGATCATCAAAGCTTCCAAACTGACCGCCTGATGGAATTTTACCCCATAAACAGTTACGAGACAAGTTCAAGCGGCTTAAGAAATTCCAAACAGTCATGCTTGAAGGAATTTCCCCAGACAGGTTATTTATTGATAGATCGAGAGATTCCAACTGTCTCATAGCACCAATATTTTGTGGAAGTTTCCCTATAAAGTGGTTCCGTGACAAATTCAGGAAAATCAATCCATGAAGTTGTGTGAGTCCATTTGGGATTTCTCCAAAGAGACTATTGCTCGACAAGTCTATGGCTATTACAGCCGATAAAACACTTGTGTAGTCAACCTCGACCCCTTTTGTTATGAGGTAAAGATCCTCAATGAAGAAACGTACACTGTGATTGTAAAGATTCATATGTGCTTTATGTGTTGCAAGCATGGCAGTAAAATTTTCAAAAGGAATGGACAAACTGCCAGTAAGATTATTGCTTGACAGATCCAGAACTTGAAGAGATGAAAGAGATGACAGCTGTACTGGAATATTACCTGTGAGCTGATTTGATCGCAAACTTAGAACTGCCAATGAGGAAAGACTCTCTCCAATCCACGTAGGTATGCTGCCAGATATCATATTTTTACTAAGATCAATTGTAACCAAATGTTGGCATTGCTTCATGGATAGAGGGATACTACCAGAGATGAAGTTGTTTTCCAGGTGCAACGACATGAGTTGAGTTTGAGATCCACATATGTCAGGTATGTTCCCTGAAAAGTGATTGTTTGATAAATCAAGAATCCCCACTGTTGATGACTATTTTTGGCATGAAGGAATATCCCCAGATAAGTTGTTGTTTGAGAGGTCAAGAAGAAAGAGTTCAGGGAGACTGCAAAATAACGATGGAAGAACAACGCTGAGAGGATTATATGTGGACTTGTTGCCGCAGCGAGGAATACTTCCATGTAGAGAGTTGTTGGAGAGTCCAAGGGCGAACAATGACGTCAGATTGCAAATGGACGATGGCAGGCTACGATTTAATCTATTGCTTCCCAAATACAAGATATCCAAGTTGTAGAGGTTCCCAATGGTAGTAGGTATCGGTCTGCTGATCTGATTTCCAGATAGCAAAAATTCATTCAAATTCCGGAGGTTCCCTATACTGTTGGGTATCTCCCCGCTCAATTGGTTATCAGAAATGTCTAGAACCCATAGTTGGCTAAAATTACCCAATAGTTCTGGCAGAAACCCTGTAATTAGATTACCATATAAATATATCGCTGTTATGCGATGACTCATATTTCGCAGAATAGTAGGTAACCATCCACTTAATGTGTTGTCTCCCAGATCAATACACTCTAGCTGATCGAGATTTCCCACATTTTCTGAAATACTGCCTGTAATCTGATTAAAACTTAAATCCAGATACTTCAAGCTGGTAAGATTCCATAGATTGTTTGGGATAGACACGTTGATTCCACTGTCAGACAAATCTAGGGCTTCCAAATGGGGAAAACTTCCCAACATTTCAAATATCTCCATACTAATGTTATTTCCCTCAAAATACAAGTCCTTTAAATTACTGATCTGCCCATCATGAAGTTGTAGCAGACCCTCGAACCTACAGTATGCAACATCTAGATGAACAAGGCTGCTAATGTTAGGCAGCCAAGGAGGAAAATTAGGTGGGAAGTTGTTACCATAGAGTTCAAGTACGGTAAGGGATGGGAAGTTAATAACAGATGGAAGTGTAATTGGAATGCTTGAGAGCCCAGTACCAGACAACCTCAGCACTGAAAGATTAGGAAGTGTGTTAACATCATGAATCCAATCAACGACCTTCGAGAGGTTGGTATAACTGAGATCAAGGTAGTACAAAGAAGTCATATTCGAGAGCCAGTGAAGGTCATGGACATACAAACCATAGTTACATGAGAGATCAAGTTTGATAAGGGATGGGAAGTTAATAACAGATGGAAGTGTAATTGGAATGCTTGAGAGACCAGTACCAGACAATATCAGCACTGAAAGATTAGGAAGTGTGTTAACATCATGAATCCAATCAACGACCTTCGAGAGGTTGGTATAACTGAGATCAAGGTAGTACAGAGAAGTCATATTCGAGAGCCAGTGAAGGTCATGGACATACAAACCATAGTTAAATGAGAGATCAAGTTTGGTAAGGGATGGGAAGTTAATCACAGATGGAAGTGTAAGTGGAATGCTTGAGAGAACAGTACCAGACAACATCAGCACTGAAAGATTAGGAAGTGTGTTAACATCATGAATCCAATCAACGACCTTCGAGAGGTTGGTATAACTGAGATCAAGGTAGTACAGAGAAGTCATCTTCGAGAGCCAGTGAAGGTCATGGGCATATAAAACACCAAAGATACAAAATTTAGGAGTGCAATCACAGTTACCATCAAGGTCAAGGTATTTCGAATTTGAGAGATTTCCCAATTCACTGGGAATGATTCCTTCGAATCCAGCATAAGAGAGGTTAAGGTATTCTAGGTTCGCAAGAGACCCAATGAATTTTGGTATAGGGGTTTCAGCAAAATTGTTCATGCTCAAATTTAGGTATTTGAGATGCGACAAACCAAGCACAGAAGGATTCAGCTTACTTGTTCCGATTGGGATATCGTATGGGATACCATATGGGGAACCGAGATCGAGCTTGATGACATGCCCGGTTGCATTGTCACATTCAACTCCTCGCCAGTTGTAGCAGTCTCCATCCTTCCTCCAAGAGGAGAGCCATGTACCAGGATCGTACATGTCTTTCTTGATGTCAAGGAGAGCTCTCCTTTCGCTCTCGATGCACCTCACCCCCACCACTTCACGGTCATCCATTCCACCATCACCACCAATGACACCAAGAGAGTAACAGAGTTGAATATTTTTCCTATAGATAATGATCAGAAGTCCAATCATTAGAACAACATGAGGGACATGTCCCCTCTTGCTCCTACTACTTTCAGCCATGAACATGTTTCGAGCTTTCAGCTAAGATTGAGCAAAGAAGATGGATAGCTCATAAAAATTTTTGATGAGGAAAAAATGATAACATTGTTTTAAAGGAACCGTTCACAAAAGGTCAAAGTCAAGCATTGGGCTAGAGTCAACCCATCAAATCAATTAGATTAGACAGGTCTAGTCTTCCAGAGCTGCACTAGTTCTAATTTTTGTCCTGTTATTTTTTTTGATAAGTCAAGACAAATTAATTTGTTCTGTTAAGTCAAGACAAATTAATTTGTTTTGATAAGTCAAGACAAGTCATCATTTTTTTTTTTTTTTGAAATAAACGCGTGAACAGGTGTCGCCCGTTCCATTAATATGATATTAATAGAACTACAGAAAAAGAAAAAAAAAACCAGAGAAAAAGAAAAAAAAAGTTTTTAGACCCATTAGGAAGGCAAAAATTGATAATATCATGGTCTAGTATAAACTACAAAGTATAGAAAGGCAAATACATCCTGCCGCTGCACCTATGGCAGCGAGTGATCGATATCCACTATCTCTACTCCTCGTCATCCGAGATGCCTTGGGATGTCATACCCATTCCAGCATCTGCGACTACTGTCCCCTGTGGAAGTCTTGAAGTAATCGCGACGGTATCTCTAAATATTGTTGTCCATAATAACACATCGTTGGTAATGCAATAAATATAATGATCCAAACTATAAGTTGTATCACTAAACGTTCTTCTATTTCTCTCTAACTACATATTCCACACTATAGTAGTTGTGAGTCTTCTGGACTCATTTAAATTTTATTTCTCATATGGAGAAACCTCATCCAGATCCAACTTTAAATAAAACTTCAATATTTTGAGTTTCATACCTTTACCCTTCAACTTTACCCTTCAACTTTGAGCCTTTTGTATTTTAAATTTTTATAACTGATTTGTTTTTTAAATTTTAACTTTATATTTATTTTATATGTACTTCTGCTCCTTCTGAATAAAATACCTAGGTCCACCCTTGATCTCAAGTGCATGAACAATATGAAATGTTACATATAATAAATTCATATTCGGAGATTCATATGATTTAACCATTTAATCACAATTGTCTGAACGATATGATATGTTATATACGTCAAGTTTCAGATTAGAAAATTTTGCTCAGTCATGTCACTTTTTTCTATAGTAGGGTCCCATACATAAATGACTGTCCTCCAGTTGTACAAGGCATCGCCTACCATTTCAATTTTCAAATTTCCAAAATTCTAAACTTTAATTTATTACTTTCAAGAGTTATAATAACATATGTATGAACACAACTACTAATTGCAAATTAGAACAGTAAGATGGCATACATATATTTTTTTTTCCACAACTTTAATTACTACAAGTATATAAGTAGTTACAATTGTTGCTACAAAATTTCGTAACTACAAATATAGTTTAATAGTAGAAATCTCCGCTTACAACATGTTAAAATACAAAATAATTTTTCTTAAACCTTATCGTAATTTCAGAGTTTTGGTGCAGTAGAAAGGACCTTCAATATAGTGTCAGAGCAAGCCAGGTTCAAATCCTACCGAGCAGATTTCTGTCCAAAATAGATTTTCAATCTATGAAGGAGTGTTAAAATACAAAATAATTTCTCTCAGTGCAAGAAACTTCAACACAACAAAATTAATTACAAACCATCCTTACGACTTGCATCGCAGTATGTAAAACTTGACAATGCCACCAACCTTGAATAGTGTAGACGGAGTCTAGCTAGTATTTTTTATTTTATTTTATTTTATAATTTGAACTGGCAAGGCGTGTGATGACTCAACTTTGATGCTTTCAACAATCAAAGAGAGGGAACGGAATCATTCTATTGTGTTGATTTTGATAGAGGATTTAACTTTCTATAGGAGCACACTATTTTTCCTCGTGAGCCCACCCTCTCTTATAAAAAGAGAGAGTTTTTCCTAGTGAGCACACCGAAAATTTCCAAAATATCGTCCCTACATTGATGGAAAGGTGGCCGCTTTGTGTATACTTTATTAGAAGATCAGGATTTACTCTCTCCTCTCTTTAGATCATAGAAAATATGTAGAGAATATGAATGAGAGAATTAGATCCAGATGAAGATATAAGATATCCAGATGTAAAGGATTGATCCTTTCCTCATAGAGGACGGATATATTTAAAGTTATTTGTTAGTAAAGTTGTAGTCAAATTCCAATCCATGCAGTTTCTTTGATGTGAGTTCAATTATGTCTCGAAGAAGAGAGGTTTTCTTGTTGTTGTTGAACGTGATTTCCTTCTCTCGAGAGGATTCTAATTGATAAAGAAATTGTTAGCCTCTGAGCTTCATAGACTTTATTGGATCTTCAGTTGAGGGCTTTTAGCTTGTCGGCTTAGGCCGGTCAATACGAATCAATAGCCCTAATTCTAAGTTCATTTAAATGAATTCTTGGAATATCTTGTACTTATCTTGACTCTGCCAGCTGACTAGTCATCACAAGAGCAACTTGATATGAGTCATTGAATAACCTAACTAATTACCATCTTGGAAGATATGAAAACATCTTTAATGCAGGGGATTATGTAACTGGCAAAAGATATTGCCTTGAGCTATGCTCATGGACATGTGAGATTTGTTGTCGAACTATGATTGATAGTTCCAATCAGCCTCATTAATTGTTAGATAGACGCTCACATTTTTCTCGCCGCCTTATAGTGGTTCAGCCATTAGTGGGAGTTCATAAGGTAGTGATGGAGAACTTGTATCATTAGTTATGGAGAGAACTATTGGTTGAAGTTGAGTAGTTCAGAGAGCTATTGCCTCCACCTCCAAAGTTGATGACCCCACTGATAATGATAAGTAGATATCTACTTTCGTCGTCTTGGAATGAACTGTTTGGTGCATTCTTTGTTGAATTTTCCGGAGAGATTAATATAAGTTTCTTGATTCTCACTGTTTCTTATTTCTATGAGGCTAGAAAGCATCATGAGCCCTCATACTTCATAGGTATCAACTCTCGATTTGGAGATTTAGAGAACCTAGAAGTTTTCAAGTGTTTTACGCATTAGCATTAGCAATACAGTGTGAAAGGATTCGAAACTGGACCTTAACTTTCACGTGTCGGTCAGTGCACTTTGGATATAATAATGTGGTTGGAGCAAAAAGCAAATCTTCATCTAACTAGTGTGGTTAAGTCACCCTTCTATTTTAAATCGAAGTATTCACACTTGCCTTTTGTACTGAACAAGTATTTTGTAATTTTCTTTAAATTAATGAAAGAGTTGGCTTTCTCCTACTTTTATTGAGTTGTTAAGTAGTCTAATAGCGACTCATTTTGTTGGAATTACTGAGTATTTCTACGAGCGTGAAGCTAAGTACTATTTTTTTGCCTCATCTTGTTAGCTTGTATAGGTCTTGTTAATTTAATATTAAAAATTAGTTTAAGATTGCTAAGCATAGGTAAGGAGAAGTCTATAGTTAGTTTAGAGGAAAAAAAAACAAAAAGCTTACCATAAAATCAAACATTTATGTGATCGGAGTGGTGTTAGAGTTCCTAGAAGTCCTCCGGACCACTCCGGTCGTTTTCATGGTTAATCGTCATGGTGCTAGATTCTTGCCCGCTTAGAGCGTTAGAGCGTGTTGAATCTGTCGTGTGGACTGTCTTTGCACTCCTATAGTCTTCCATGTGGGGTTCTCGGTCGACTTGCACGGTAATGGCGATTGGTTTCCTTACCTTTTCCGCCACGACGTGTTTAGTGTATTGGCCCACCAGAAGCGAGCGAGCATGCTGTGGTCGCACCATAATACTAGGTACTCTCCTGTTAGAAGTAAATTGTCACATCACAGTTATCCTATCGCTTGGTTATGTAGTGGAGTCCGGTAATGACCGAGTCCCCATAAAACTTCCAATATTGTCACAGTGGTACTGTCTCTTTGTCACTTTCTTCTTTGGTTCCTTCTCAAGCATTAATTGGGGCTTTTCTCTTGACTTGCTAGGAGGAAATTGGTGGGGGATCTCTCACCACCAGTACACGAACGGGCCTTGCAGGCTGACTTCTCATTGGTTGCATTAATTCTTCTTCTCTATATATATTGACTTTGCACAAAAGGGATGGGATGGGAGAAGATTAGTTCAAAATTTGATTAACGAAATTTCAAAGGATAAGAAATTTCAAAGGATACCATGACCCTTGACTCCACTAATTCCTACAATGACTGCAGATTAATTTCTCGTTGGTGAGAATTCTACGTACGTTCCTCCAATAAGTAATTAAGAAGTTCATACATACAACATTTTATAGTACAAGAATTCATTTGAGAGGGTGCTAATAAAGATAACTTAATTACCTCTCCATTATTTATTAATTGTTCAAGGGGTACGAAAATATCCTACTTCATTATACGAGTTTAAGCATATAAGTCGTGTGTATCAAATGAAATTCATCTCATATATATGGAGGCATGACTTGTTAATAGCTAGGGATGGTAATTAATGTATTCACAGACCAAATTTTGGTCCTTCCTGTATAAAATTTTGAATTAGAAAAATAAAATTTTTATTTTTAATTCATAATTTTAAATAAAGCGGGCCAAAAATTGATCTATGGATGCGTTATTACCATCCCTACTTGCTAGGAGATGACACAACTATCTCTCACGCTGATGGACGTCATGTGAGTAATCCTTTATTTCAGTCGTCCGTAATGAATATTTTCAAATTTCTTAAATAAGCTCTCCTTTTGTCGGAGGATGTCTCATAGGATGACATGCTAACGCCATGACAGGCCACCAGAGGGAGTGGACGGTGGAGTTCTACTATGCAATCATGGACCCAGCTAGATATTATTTTATGTTCCTTTCATATGATGTCTGCATGTCAGCACTTGAGTTGTTTTAGGATGTAGACTCTTGTACTTCTTTTATTATACCTTTTTCTACTTTATTTTCCTTCTGTACTTTGATTGTTCTATTATAACTTATTAATGGAATGCGAAGGGTGCTTTTTTTGTCATTTTAAGTAAAAAAAAAAAAGGCCCTCCTTTTTTTCTGCTTTTTTCCATATAAAGGCAGATGAACAATAGGACCTCCAATATTGGGATTAAACCCTAGTCCTTGAATCATTAGGTGAAATTATGTGCATTTCTTGTACTAGATTCGAATTGGATCTCATTTTCAAATAAGTTAAAGGTCCATCATCTTTCAAAGCACTAATCCAAGCTAAACAACATCTATTTAACTATTTCCAATATAATTTGGCAAGAATAACACCAATGAACATCAACTCAGCTTGCCTACTGTCCAAGCAAATGGCGAGTTACCAAATTTACATAAGGCATTAGACTCAATCAAATAGCTTATGGAAGGAGCTTCTTTTCACACAGGTTGTGGCTGAAAATAGTTACAAAGTTGCCCAGCATCTGACGACAGTCGAGCTGACTTGACATAAATCTTTATGGAAGAGCGTGAATATGTAATTTCTATTCATGCGAAACTTCGCTCAAGTGAAATAACTTAGTGCTGCATATAAGTCCTCCGAACAACCTAAGTCAATCCAATAGCAACAAATTCCTAAGCTATTTTTCAAAGTTACTACTGTAAAATCTCAGGGTGAGTAGCGCGTCTCGTAGATAGTTTTTCGAGTGACTAATATATGTTCTTATCCAAAGACAGACTAAAAAACAAACTTTGTGACTCGTCATAAATTTCAAAAGATCACCTACACTTTGGTCATAGTTATACTTTGTTCTACTCTTACAAAATATCTCTCATTTTGTAAAAGTCAAGTCACCATGCCAACTACGTGCTCGGACTCGGAGGGGCTAAATTTTATACTCTCAGAGCTCATTTGAATGAACTCAGAAGTAGGAACTATTGTGATTTCAAACAATGACTATTCCAAGTCCATAAGCAAAAATCCATTAAGGTCAGTGAGGTGCAGAAAGAGACATATTCTAAATTAAAGTAGTCCAGTTCGAGGTCGAATTAGAGACAGTATTATGAGTTTATTATGTCACTGATTCAAATTAGCAATTTAACTTTTACCTAAATTTTCTCTCTCTCTCTCCCTCTCTCTCTCTCTTTCCAAGCCGGAATGACCAGGACTTTCTTTATAAATTACATAAGGGAACTTTGAACTATTAATTGCACCACGATTGTGATTTCTAACCAACCCAACAGAGCTATAAACATCCTCTTCCTATGAAAATTAATTCTTTGAAAGTTTGTACCACAGAGTGAGCTACTTTTAAGAAATCTTGTATTTTCTATTAATATAGAATTCCATCAATCCATTGACCCTCCTCGAGGCAGTAGGCCAAAGATTCTTCTCAGCCAAATCTTGTTATATCTGCGTGTACTTTTCTCTGTTCTTTGATTTTATTAATAGTTTTATTGCATGTTGCTGATTCCTCTGTTCGTGCCCACCTTGAGTTGATGATCCTTTGTTTGATTCTTGAACTGATCTGCCGAACTTCCGTTAGGCTAGTTAAATTTTTGACCCAAATTTTCCGTTATATCCCTAGTCTCTATTCTTCCTCTCGTTCTCTTCTTATTGGATTCTCCTATCTATTCTTCTCCTCTCTCTCTTTTCCCTCGTAGTTAATCTCCATTCTTCTTTCTTTTAACCAGGGAGAAAGTGGTTACTAGAAAATATATTGGATCAATTTAATATGCCTTGAACAACTAAACTGTTAGAAAGAAAGAAAATAAACCCCAAAAAGAAAAAAAGAAAGATGAGGAATTTAGGGTTAGGTAAAGAAAAGAAAGAAGAGAGAGATTAATTGGGAGGGAAGAGAGAGAGAGGAGAAGAATGGAGAGGGAACCCAATAAGAAGAGGAAGAGAGGAGGAAGAGGGACTTGTAGGGTTATAATGGAAAATTAGGGCCAAAAATTTTACTGGCCTAACAAAAGTTACCAAGGGGGATTAAAGTGAAGTAACTTAAAGGATTTGGAGAACTAAAATCAAAATATAAAGATTTCAGGAACTAAAGTCTAATTTTTAAAGATTTAAGGTACCTATATGTAAAAACTCCTTTTTTTTTTAGAATATTATCAATTTTGTAGTTGATATTTCCAACATTTTTTTTTTTTTTAACAAAGTCCTAGTTCCCTTTATCTTGTTCTTCCATTTTGCTATCAAAGTGGGACTCAAACCCCTATTCTCATGCACATTTTGCTAAAAGAGTGCCACAAGCAACATAGTGGCACTTGCGGTTAGGCATGGAGTTCAAGGTCTAATCTTTAACCTGCTCTATTAAAAATATTAAATTAAATTAGAAATTTATATTTCTAATTCAAAATTTTCAATAGGACGGGCTAAAACCCATGGACCATTCCCATCCTTGCTCGCAACAAAAGTCAAATCAGGAAGTTATAAAAAGCATGACAATATGTTGTATATCCAATTCTTAATTGTTTTTTTTATCTAATTGAAACGGATGTTGGTATAAAACGGTGTGGACAGCTCATAGGATTTAGATTTTAATAAGATTGGATAAAAGTTTAATTTTTAAGTAAAGTTTAATTTTAATTAAATCGATTACTACTAAATTAGTCATAAGTTTTGTTATTGAGAAGAATTACTGTCGTTGTTGAGATATTAGTGGTTGAAATTTAGGATTCAGAATTAGATCAAGTTTGGGGCTGTAACAAATCAAATCTATCCAAATATTTTTTAGGGGCAAACTACTAAAACTAATTGCAAAATTTACCAAATAAGGAGAGAATGAATGAGCTTTAAGCAATCTAATTAGATACAGGCACAGGGATAAACAAAATTTTAGATAATCACGTAGACGAATGCTTTTTTAATATGTTAAATTAATTGCATAAAGCTATTAAATAAGTTTTAACGTGCCATTAATATGAATATGTCACGTGGACTGTTTCTGCACTCCTATAGTCTTCCAAGCGGGGCTCTCGGTCGACTTGCACTATAATAGCGACTTTGGTTCCCTTGCCTTTTCCGCCACGACGTGTTTAGTATATTGGCCCACCAGAAGCGAGCGAGCATGCTGTGGTCGCACCATAATACTGGGTACTTGCCTGCTAGAAGTAAATTATCACATCACAGTGGTCCTATCGCTTAGTTATGTAGTGGAGTTCAGTAGTGACCGAGTCCCCATAAAACTTCCAATATTGTCGCAGTGGTACTGTCTCTTTGTCACTTTCTTCTTTGGTTCCTTCTCGAGCATTAATTGGGGCTTTTTCTCTTAACTTGCTTGGAGGAAATTGGTGGGGGGTTTCTCACCACCAGTACACGGGCGGGCCTTGCAGGTTGGCTTCTCATTGGTTGCATTAATTCTTCTTCTCTATATATATCGACTTTGCACAAAAGGGATGGGATGGGAGAAGATTAGTTCAAAATTTGATTAACGAAATTTCAAAGGATACCATGACCCTTGACTCCACTAATTCCTACAATGACTGCAAATTAATTTCTCGTTGGTGAGAATTGTACGTACGTTCCTCCAATAAGTAATTAAGAAGTTCATACATACAACATCTTATAGTACAAGAATTCATTTGAGAGGGTGCTAATAAAGATAACTTAATTACCTCTCCGTTATTTATTAATTGTTCAAGGGGTACGAAAATATCCTACTTCATAATACGAGTTTGAGCATAAGTCGTGTGCATCAAATGAAATTCATCTCATATGGAGGCATGACTTGTTAGTAGGGATGGTAATGAATACATGTACAGGCCAATTTTTGGTCCTTCCTATACAAAATTGTGAATTAATAAAATAAAATTTTCATTTTTAATTCAAAATTTTATATAGAGCGGGCCAAAAATTGATCTATGGATGCGTTCATTACCATCCCTACTTGTTGGAAGATGACACAACTATCTCTCTGGCTGATGGACATCATGTGAGTAATCCTTTATCTCAGCCGTCCATAATGAATATTTTCAAATTTCTGAAATAAACCCTCCTTTTGTCGGAGGATGTCTCGCAGGATGGCATGCTGACGCCATGACAGGCCACCTGATGGAGTGGACGGTGGAGTTCTACTATGCGACATGGACCACAGCTAGATATCATTTTATGTTCCTTTCATATATATAATGTCTGTATGCCAGCACTTGAGTTGTTTTAAAATGTAGACTCTTAACTTCTTTTTATTATACTTTTTTCTGCTTTATTTTCCTTCTGTACTTTGGCTGTTCTATTATAACTTATTAATGGAACGCGAAAGGTACTTTTCCCATCACTTTAAGTAAAAAAAAAAAAAAAACCCTCCCTTTTTGCTGCTTTTTTCCATATAAAGGCAGATGAACAATAAGACCTCCAATATTGGGATGAAACCCTAGTCCTTGAATCATTAGGTGAAATTATGTGCATTTCGTGTACTAGATTCGAATTGGATCTCATTTTCAAATAAGTTAAAGGTCCATCTTTCAAGGCACTCATCCAAGCTAAACAACATCTATTTAACTATTTCCAATATAATTTGGCAAGATTAACACCAATGAACATCAACTCAGCTTGCCCACAGTCCAAGCAAATGGCGGTTACCAAATTTACATTAGACTCAACCAAATAGCCTATGGAAGGACGACAATATGGAGCTTCTTTTCACACAAGTTGTGACTGAAAATAGTTACAAAGTTGCCAAGCATCTGACATAAGTTCTCTGGATAGTCGAGCTCACTTGACATAAATCTTTATGGAAGAGAGTGAATATGTAATTTCTATTCATGCGAAACTTTACTCGAGTGAAATAACTTAGTGCTGGGTATAAGTCCTCCGAACAACCTAAGTCTTTCCAATAGCAACAAATTCCTAAGCTATTTTTCAAAGTTACTGCTGTAAAATCTCTGGGTGAGTAGCGCATCTCGTAGACACTTTTTCGAGTGACTAATATATCTTCTTATCCCAAGACAGATTGAAAAACAAACTTTGTGACTCGCAATAGATTTCAAAAGATCACCTACTCTTAGGTTATAGTTATACTTTGTTCTACTCTTACAAAATATCTCTCACTTTGTAAAAGTCAAGTCACCATGCCAACTACGTGCTCAGACTCGGAGGGGCTAAATTTTATACTCTTAGAGCTCATTTGAATGAAGTCAGAAGTAGAAACTATTATGATTTCAAACAATGACTATTCCAAGCCCATAAGTAAAAATCCAGTAAGGTCGTCAGTGAGGTGCAGAAAGAGACATATTCTAAATTAAAGTGGTCCAGTTCGAGGACGACCTAGAGGTAGTATCATGAGTTTATTATGTGACTGATTCTCTCACTCTCTAAGCCTGAATGACCAAGACTTTCTTTGTAAAAGTCAAGTCACCATGCCAACTACATGCTCGGACTCGGAGGGGCTAAATTTTATACTCTCAGAGCTCATTTGAATGAACTCAGAAGTAGGAATTATTGTGATTTTAAGCAATGACTATTCTAAGCCCGTAAGCAAAAATCCATTAAGGTCGATGAGGTGCAGAAAGAAACATATTCTAAATTAAAGTGGTCCAATTGGAGGGCGAATTAGAGGGAATATCATGAGTTTACCTAAATTCTCTCTTTCTCTCTAAGCCTGAATTACCAAGACTTTTTTTTAAAAATATTAAATTAAAATAGAAATTCATATTTCTAATTTAAAATTTTCAATAGGACGGACTAAAAGATAATTCATGGACCAACACTTTTCCATCCCTATTCGCAACGAAAGTTAAATCTAAAAGTTATAAAAAGCATGACAATATGTTGTATATCCAATTCTTAATTGTTTTTTATCTAATTGAAACGGATGTTGGTATAAAACGGTGTGGACAGCTCATAGGATTTAGATTTTAATAAGATTGGATAAAAGTTTAATTTTTAGGTAAAGTTTAATTTTAATTAAATCGATTACTACTGAATTAGTCATAAGTTTTGTTAACGAGAAGAATTATAAACTATAGCTGTTGACATATTAGTGGTTGAAATTTAGGATTCAGAATAGATCAAGTTTGGGGCTGTAACAAATCAAATCTATCCAAATATTTTTTAGGGGCAAACTATTAAAACTAATTTCAAAATTTACCAAATAAGAAGAGAATGAATGAGCTTAAGCAATCTAATTAGATACAGGGATAAACAAAATTTTAGATAATCACGCAGACAAATGTTTTTTTAATATGTCAAATTAATTGCATAAAGCTATTAAATAAGTTTTACGTGCGATTAATATGATAATTAAGGTTGTATGTAAGAAATCACTTCACTAATTTTAGGTGATAAAAGCTCATTTTAGTATTATTTAAAATTTGGCTAAAATACAAAAAGCCTCCATAAACTATTTTTATATAATCTAAACCTCTACAATCTTTTAAATTTCAAATAAAACCTCCACATACGTTAGCGGCGAAGCTAAAAAATGAAATAAAATACAACAACAACTTAGCCTTTTATCCCATGTATTTGGGTAGTCTATACGAACCAAAAGAAAGGAAAAAAAAAATAGTCGGATTGATCACATAGACGATCCTTGTCTCCTCATTCTTATCGAGCAATATAGTTTTATTTAAATTTTAGTATCCATATATTTTTATGTTACCTCCATTAATATTTTCTCATTTCATCCTTTGCTCTTTAACAACAAGCTCATTATCCTGCAGAGCTAATCCCTCCATTAGCTATAACTACTGATGCTTGCTGGTGATTTAGACATGACCCAACCCATTTATACTGAGACCTGACCTTTTTTCATTTCATTTCATCACCATTCTCTATGATTAATGATTTTACATGTGGGATTGGGTTGATAAACTATTAGATTGTATTAGGAAGTTCATATGTGAGTATATTCCCACATCAAATAAAATAAGAAGAGTTCATGAATTTAAATATAGAATTGAGAGCTTTACTTATTAGCTAAAATTTTTGGATCTGACTGATACTCAGATTTGTGTTTAGAGCCCAACAACAGGTATCAGAACTCCGTTGAAGGGAAACTGGTGTGAAGTCCAAAGTAATTTTGAGTTTGCTTTCCCATGGTCCTTCACATTGATGGATTTAGACCAAAATTAGGGGATCCTATGGATGGTGGTTCCCGTAGATAAATAGATCCTACGGATAGTAGTTCCAAGTTGTGAGAGCTTGTGGATGGTGATTCACGTAGATGAGTAGATCCTATGGATGGTAGTTTTTGTAAATGATTACGGTATATTCACAATTAAGGAGAGAGATCTTATGGATGGTGGTTTCATCCATAAGTAGATCCTACGGATGATAGTTTTTGTAAATGATTGCGGTAAACTCATAATGAAGGGGAGAATGTTTTTATTCTGATACATAGTTGGAGCCTCTATCTGCCTATTAACTTTGCATTTTGGGTCAGACTGATACTTAATTTTGTATTTAGAGCCCACCATTATAATACTTTTTTTGTTATAAAGTGAAGAGTTCAATGTTTGAATTTGATATAGAATCTCCTTGCTGATCCTACAAACAGAGAATTTTTACAGGAATAACTGGCAAGTCAAGATGCAGCTAGCTAGCTCCTTTGGGTCAGTGGCGTTGTTGTTTCAAGTTCTGTAAAAGTTTATTCCGACCCGAGCCCAATTGACTGTCCACTCAATCAAACATACCCGGTTTCAAATCTCAATTCGGGCATGTCCGAAAAAATTTGAGTCGGCTCTATCCAGTACTGTTATTTAAGATTAAACTACTAAAAATTTAATAATTCGTTACGTTTGATATTTTTCTTAGTTCTTTCCAGTAATATAGCTTAATTACATTATCAATTTTATTTTATGTCATTCAAATGTTTATCCAATCAAATAGAGTTTAGCATTTGCTTCCAGTATATAAATAATTTCTTGTTTTAAAATCTAGAAATTCTTAATTTTCTTTTTTAGCAAGCCAGCTATCTAATAATATAATTATTTCACTTATATTTAATTAGAAAGACATTTATATGCATATTGCAGATAGGACCAATCAAAAATTATCTTTAGATAACAATTTATTATAACTTCTTATAACAATTTATGATAAAGAAAATATCAAAATAAATTAAAATTGACTTTCCATTAAAATAAATGCCTTTATCGAAAAGTTAGCTTCCATAACAATTATATAAAAATAATATACCATGTATTCTCAATAAAAATAACAAATTATTAACCTCAAAAGTCATTGTAGGAAAAGAATGTAGCCTTTTTCACTTACTTTATTTAATATATAATAACTTTCCACGTAGCACGTAGGAATGTAGCCTTTTTCCATGTAAAAATATAACACACACATATATAGTGTAAACAGGAAATTCAACGGTGGTGAA
>JAYEPQ010000005.1:32308609-32316109 GCA_036321105.1 Dracaena cambodiana
GGCGACTTTGGTTCCCTTACCTTTTCCGCCACGACGTGTTTAGTGTATTGGCCCACCAGCATGCTATGGTCGCACCATAATACTAGGTACTCGCCTACTAGAAGTAAATTGTCACATCACAGTGGTCCTATCGCTTGGTTATCTAGTGGTGTCCGGTAATGACTGAGTCTCCATAAAACTTTCAATATTATGACAATGGTACTGTCTCTGTGTCACTTTCTTGTTTGGTTCCTTCTCGAGCATTAATTGGGGCTTTTCACTTGACTTGCTTGGAGGAAATTGGTGGGGGATCTCTCACCACCAGTACACTAACAGGCCCTTGCAGGCTGGCTTCTCATTGGTTGCATTAATTCTTCTTCTCATATATCGACTTTGCACAAAAGGGATGGGATGGGAAAAGATTAGTTCAAAATTTGATTAACGAAATTTCAAAGGATAAGAAATTTCAAAGGATACCATGACTCTTGACTCCACTAATTCCTACAATGACTGCAGATTAATTTCTCGTTGGTGAGAATTCTACGTACGTTCCTCAAATAAGTAAAAAATTCATACATACAACACCTTGTAGTACAAGAATTCATTTGAGAGTGTGCCAATAAAGATAACTTAATTTCCTCTCCATTATTTATTAATTGTTCAAGGGGTACGAAAATATCCTACTTCATAATACGAGTTTGAGCATAAGTCGTGTGTATCAAATGAAATTCATCTCATGTGGAGGCATGACTTGCTAGTAGAGATGGTAATGAATACGTGTACAAGCCAATTTTATTTATGTCATTATCCAATCAAATAGAGTTTAGCATTTGCTTTTAATACTTAGTATATAAATAATTTTTTGTTTTTAAAACTAGAAATTCTTAATTTTCTTTTTTAGCAAACCTGCTATCTAATAATATAATTATTTCACTTGTATTTAATTGGAAAGACATTTATATGCATATTGCAGATGGGACCAATCAAAAGTTATCTTTAGATAACAATTTATTATAACTTCTTATAAGAATTTATGATAAAGAAAATATCATAATAATTTAAAATTGACTTTCCATTAAAATAAATGCCTTAATCGAAAAGTTAGCTTTCATAACAATTATATAAAAATAATATACCATGTATTCTCAATAAAAATAACAAATTATTAACCTTCTTCAAAAAGGTCATTGTAGGAAAAGAATGTAGCCTTTTTCATTTACTGTATTTAATATATAATAACTTTCCATGTATTCCTAGTAAGAATAACACACACACACACACACACACACACACATATATATATATATATATATATATATATATATATATATATATATATATATATATATATATATATATATATATATATATATATATATATATATATATATATATATATTCCTTTTTAAAAATGGCCCGTGGAGCTTACATGATATGCCTAGTAACGAGGAATAGAAGTATCATCATCATCATGAGGAAAGAAACTCCTAATTTGGAAAAAAGAAAACTCATTTTCATCGAGCTAAATCACACATTAAATAGTTACAAACTACTTGTAACTTTCATATGTAACCTACGTTAGAAATTTCCATATGTCATGAATATATCTTCATAAATCGCTATTCAGGTCTAACCGTTTTCGTATGTAATATGACCTCAAGCCATTATACAAATACATGATCTCTTCCATGCGCCTCTGCAAATTTTATTCGAAAACCCTATATATTGAGGGAGTTTCCAAAGGAGCACACCATTTTTCCTAGTGAGCCTACTTTCCAACTGAAAATCCGAACAAATAAAAATTATCTAGTGGATATCGAAAAAGTGGTGTGCTCCTTTGGAAACTCCCCATATTGAGGATGAGGAAATTCGAACTCGCCCTCTTCTCTAAGGAAGAAGAGTATTATGCCTGCTTGATCACTATTTTCAACACTTTATAGTTTGGTTTACCAATAATACGAGTACGTCAACATGAGCTCTCTCTCTCTCTCTCGCTCTCTACGTCAACATAAGCTCTATCTCTCTCTCTCTCTCTCTACTTATAAAAATGCAATTCATTTGGGAAACCAAGATTTAAGTGTTAATAATCTATCGCAGAAGAGACCACAAAGGTTTACATGATAATAGAGAGGGCCCATTGTGTCTGAGGCTGGCATTTGGGCCACACCGGGCCCAAAAATAGCTGTTGTGTCTGACGGTGGCATTTGGGCCACACCAGGCCACCAAAATAGCTGGCCCACTAAACAAAAGTCTAACTCCAACTTCTCTTCAAACAAAATTAGAAGCTAAGGGGAAAACAAGAAGAAAAAAACATTCATCTGTCGTCTCTATATCTTTTCACTACTTTCTTTCTGGATAGTTTATTGAAGAATTAACTTTTTCTTTTTGATAGAATGGCTACATATAATTCATCAGATACTTATTCAAATTAAATTTCCTCATCATTTTTAATGGAATCTGAAATCAAATATATTCGTTAAATTATAATAATTTTTTATCGACTGGACTAATTCGATTTCTCTTTGAAATTATACACTTTTCCCTCCTATTCTAATGATATTAATGTGACTGATGATGCATTGATGATGCATTGCTCTCGATCCTTTATAAGAAAAAGATAAGGCTACCCCATTAACGACTCTCTTCGAACTACTCTTATTATTTATAAAAAGGTTCCAAAATACCAGTTTTTAATGTTGTTTTCTATATTTATTCCCTTAAAAGTGCATACTTTCAATGAGAATTATGGTTCCATAACGTTTGTTGCAATAAAAGATAAAGTAGTCTATAATTATTTCCATAAAGGCATAAAAGTAATGGTAACCAGCTTTTTTGGGAGAGCAATCCGTAGCTAATTGTAAATTATTTTAGTTCACGCCATTCTAATGGAGGCTCGTAGCAATATATTGCCAGTGTTCCGTCACCCAATTTCCAGATGCAAGGTGTTACAACTTGACATGGAATAACTCGTGGAAAAAAAAATTAATAGATGCTTCTACTTACAATCTAGACAAACATAACTTTGATAGATTACCCAAAAAATTTTGTAGAAAATGTCACCAGATTACAGTTTGTTAGAGGGTTTTAAAAAATAGGAACACATAAATCGGACCATACTTTAGAAATCATGATACTAGAAAACTATACAATATATATGTCAGATATTCAAATTGATGCTAATGAGCTTTATCTCTAGCGTCATCATTCCTCTCCAATTTTAAATTGATACCAATAAATTTTATCTCTAGTAGTATCATTCCTATCCAATTTGTAAGAGGTGTCAAATTTGACTTTCTTGTCAGAGTTCTAACTTAGATAATGCTGCAAAAAGTGTGTGTGAGTTTACTAGCAAACAATAACTTTTTTTTTTTCCCTACTAACAAAGACATTGTTTATTATCATAAAAAAAAAAAAAAAGGTAAGATTATCAAAAGGAAGTAATATTAAATACATTATTTTCTAAAGAGGTAAAAAGAATAGTGTTAAATATATGTTGTTTTAAAAATATTTTCAATTTTTTTAAAAGAATAATGTTAAATATTTTAATATCATAAAGTATTAAACACTTATACACCTTTTTGTTTGTTACGAGAGAATTAGCTGTGATAGTCTTTTTTTATATCCTAATTCTTTTCTTTAAACATCATAACAAGTTGCAAATAGAAATTGGTCTCCTGACTTTTGGTATATTTATTATATATTTATTAAAGATTTTGTCAGCTAAACCATAAAAAATATAAGAAAATTACAACAAACATTTTAATATATCTGTCAAGAGAATATACTGTTAGAACTTAGTAGGTGACAAGCTTTTTAGATAATTTTGTAGGCTATTTTTATATTGGAATGCACGAGGGCAAGATCCCTCATTAACCAACAAGTTCACATGGGACAATCAAATTATGGATAAATATAATCAAAATATTCTCCCATATTAGATAGCTATATTATAAGCTAGTTTCACATCATAAATATATATATTCTTTAATATCTAAACATTCTTAGTATTGAAAAATAATCTAAATATGAAAGCATAACGTGCGCTAGGAATCAATGGTGTTTACTTGGTCACCTCAATGCCTTTTATTTATGCTAAATAAAATGTATTTTATTAATCTTGTACATGCATAATTATATGCCATATAGTACAATGTTGGATCTTGTCAGTGCTTGATAAATATTTTTCAAACTAAACAGGTGTGCCTTTAGAAGAAACGTGATCTTGGATATTTGAGATGGGTCTTTATAATTACCCCAAAATAAAATCAGCCTAATTTGGACCCTACTCATATCTGGAGTATGCCTAAGGTTTTTAAATATTTGCCAATATTGATATATATCATTACTATTGTAATAAACTCTAAGATATACAATACAATAATATAGATCTCACAGTCTCTATATTGCCAATATTACTGATAATTTGCTGGATTCTTCTATACTATAAACCATCAACCGATACCAATGCATGTTCTGCAATTTTAAACATTGAGTATATGGATTAGGATTTTTTTAAGGCTAGTAAATGGATTCGGATAATTCAACCTGAATTCGGATCCAAATCAATTTAAAATCGGATTCAGGTAGAAACTCATTATTACAGTTGAATTTGGATTCAAATTCATAGCAAATCGTTATTAAGGTTGGATCCAAATTTGACTTCAGGTTCGTTTTTCCAAATCAGAGATAGATTCGGATAATCTGATTACCCTATACCTAATAGTTAAATATGAATAATTCCATATACCATACAGGTGCGTACATCTCATATGCATATAAATATATGTTCTTTCATGTTCTATTATTGCATACATTTGTTGCTTAGTATATAAATATTCATAAGATATATACTTTTGAAGATATGTACTGCACAATTTGAACCTTTTATTTATATATAAAAAATTAATATTATCTCATATCATATTCATATTTGTGATAGTCCACAGTACTGTATCAGTATCCGTTAACGTCTATGACTTTTACAATATCTAAACCATACCGCATTCGTTCTTCAGCGAATATGGATATTAAACTTATTATCCATAGCATATTCCTTAGCATCCTGCATCTCTAGGGAGCAGGGACAGGGGATACCCATCTTGAAGAGTTTGGCTCTATTTAAGTTTGCCCTAGCAAACCCAAAGAGCCAAATTTACAAGGGTCATACTTAAAAGAACCCTTCAGAAAGGTGGCCTTCTTGGTGCCCAAAAACTTGGATATATCCATGATCAAGCTAATCCAATACAACATAACAAGTCAAGTCCTCATCCTGATGTCGTCATTAAATTCAATAAGAAGTTTGACTAGGTTTAGATAATCAATCTCTATACTTAAGTAATTAGTCTTAATTGAAGATTATTGGTCTTTGCATTGTGGATAAGTATGTTTTATATCTATCTTTGCACCTTTTTTTTTTTTGTTTTCTTTAGACTAAATGAAACCTAATTGACTTGCTCTCTCTCATTTAATACAATCATACAAGTGGCAGTTAAAATTAACCAAGCATGCATATTGGTACAAGAAAGAGAATGATACTTGGAGATGTTTGTCCTTAGTCAGAAGAGACCAAGGGGATATTTAGTTTAGCTAAGCTAAGCTAACTACAGGAGTAGGAGTAATCTTTGTTTATATTAAATAAAGAAAAGGTTGAGGAGTTATTTTGGTACTGATAATAGTGTATAGTCTTAATTTTCCATTTATTATTATTTTTTTATATATATTTCTTTTTTCTGATGATTATGTTTCTTTCTTAGGGTGGACTTGGACTTTTTTTTTTTTTTTTTACATGTACAAAATCCAAGCACGATCCTTGTAAAAAACTTCAAATCTATTCCTAATTGCAAGTGCTATTATAATAAAGTGATAAAAAAAATTTCGCAAAGGTAAAGAGCTCGAGTCTCACTTAAATTAATTAAAGGGGAAATCCAAATAGGATTAGCTACGTCTTTGTTTAAAAAAAAAAAAAAATTGGCTCTTTCTTTTTTTTTTAACGTTTAGCTTTCTGTTACTTCTATGGATAAGCATGGAGTTCGTTTGTTTGTTTAAGATAATAATAAATAGTCAAAAAAAGAGAGATAATGTGTTTTTAAAATAATTTTTCCAAAATAATTTTTTTTAATAGATTTTCAACAAAATTATATTAAAATCATTTTAGAAAATTAAACTGTTTTTAAAAATGTTTTCAAGTGTTTAGAAGGAAGAAGGAAACAACAAGAAAATTTAAAAAAAGAAGACTTGAAACCCTTTTGATTTACTTTAATAAAGAGAGAGAGAAGATTCTCTTTACAATTATTTAAGATTATAGAATGATTTTCTAGGGAAGTTTGACAGTGGGATCCAAGTCAGGGTGACTCTCTAGTCCATTGACGATCCGAAAAAGATCGTAATAAGGAAGAAAATCTCTCTCTTTATGGATTTTTTTTTTTTTCAAAAATGATCCCTCTCCTATTGATTTCCCTCTAAATCTCTTTCTGTAGATCTGATATATATTTATCTTCTTAGGAGGTTGTAACTTTCCTCTTAATTTTAGAAGATCATACAGCACTATGTCCAAGATCTCAAGAATTTGAATAATTATCTACCGGTGGAGTTGAATTTGAATAACTACGCCCATAAATTTGAATAACTACGCCTATATAACTTCCCTCTTCATTATTTTTTGTTGGCGTGGATGTCTCTCTAATCTCTGTTAGCAAAGCTGTTCCTTTGTCGGTAAGGCCATTTTCCTTGCATAGTTGACATGAGTGTTCCTTTTGTAACTTTTAGGATTTCTTCATTAATTTTCTAATGTGTAAAAGACTCCCTTCAAAAATTTCAAAATGAACTGTACTTTTTCTTTGAAATATTTTAAATATGTTTTTGTTTTTTTTTTTTTTTTTTTGGCTCTTGATTGCATATCAATGAAGTCAAGCTCTGTGCAACTCAACCTATCTAGTTAGCGAGGTTGTTGGTTACAGTTCTAGCAAAGCTGATTTGCCTCCATGAAGATACATTGTGGCTTCCCACCAATACTTCAGATCAACAACCTATTTGAACACCATAGGGTTAAGTTGAAAAACTACTTCTTCTAGAGAGTTACTTCTTCGACTCTTCTGCACCCATTTTCTTTAAAAACACTTCGACTCCCTTTCATTGCGCCAACCTATCCTCTTCTCAAACTTCGTTCTTGGAAATCCATGACAAGCAAAGAACAAGTGAGAGTGAAATCTCCAATCACCAGTTTGGCAGCGACAGTCAGTGCCAATTGGAGTATGTATGTGTGTGTATATGTATGTATGTAGAATTATTGTAGGTGAGCCGCCAACTTAGAAAAACTTACGCAATATAGCAGCAAAAATATAGTAATCCAATGATTTTTCTTTAAATTTTTTCTAAAATTAGAATCCCTACCTCCTTAGCTTTAACAAGATTAAATTTCATGAATTTTGGAGTTAATTTACACTTTCACAAGGTGAATACAAAATGTTTATTTATTGTAGACTGTTGAAATTTGTATCAATTTGATGGAAGACCAAATGAAAA
>JAYEPQ010000005.1:32321109-32451109 GCA_036321105.1 Dracaena cambodiana
CCAGAGCCCCCCACTAGTACGCCCCCTCGCGCACAGTGAACTGACCAAAATGCCGCATCCAATTCCAATCCTGCTGCTTCTGGTCACCGCCCGCTCCGCCGCAGCCCAACAGTCCGAGAACGACAAGAGCCCCTACGGCCTGAGCATCAACTCGACGACGGCGATCCTGACCTTCGTCGTCGTCTCCTTCTTCTTCCTCCTCGGCTTCTTCTCTGTATACTTCCTCGGCCGCTCCCGTGGCCGTTCTTCCATCGCCCCCGTCCTCCCCGGAGGCGCGGCCACCGCCTCCCGCCGTGGCGGTGGGGACCGCAGGGGCCTCGAGCCGGCGCTGATCGAGGCTTTCCCGATCCTAACCTACTCCGAGGTGACCTCACTCAAGATCGGGGGCGAGGCCTTAGAGTGCGCGGTGTGCCTGTCGGAGTTCGCTGGCGACGAGACGCTCCGGATGCTCCCCAGCTGCTGCCACGTGTTCCACCCGGAGTGCGTGGACACGTGGCTCCAGAGCCACGTCACGTGCCCCGTCTGCCGGTCGGACCTCTCGGCGGCCCCCAGCTTGGGTTTCAAGATCTCCGGGCCGGAGGAGGAGGAGGAGGCTGCTGCCGTTGGTGAGGTGGCGATCGATCTGGAGAGGATGGGGAGGTCGCACTCGACGGGGCACGTGATGAAGGGAGGCGGCAGGGGGGGCGACAGGTTTACACTGAGGCTGCCGGAGCACGTGAGGAGGGAGATTGTTGTAGCGGGGAGCCTGCGGCGGTCGGCAAGCGTGGCGGTGTTCGGGAGCGGAGGGGAGCGGAGCGGGAGGAGGGGGTACAGGGGGTTCTGGGTGGGGCGGTCGGACCGGTGGGCGACGGGGATATTGGCGAGGGTGGGGACATGGCGGCGGGGGGAGGCGGAGGGGACGATGAAGAAGGAGGGGGTGGAGGGGTCGGCGAGAGGGGGTACGATGTTCAATTGCCTCGGCGGTGGCGCTGGTAGCTATAGATCAGGGGGGTCGGGATCGAGCATCGACGGTGTCGACGCAGGGAGCGTCTCGACTGATCAGGTGATGGATAGAGTTTGAGTTCACTTTCGATTTCGGAATTTTTGGTAATTATTTTTTTCTTTCATATTTGGAGGAAAGAAATACATGTACAGAAAATTCGAACAGAAAGTTTTGGTGCTGTGAAAAATAGTTTTCGGAGCATTGGTGGCACAAATTGAAACTATTTTGCTGCAAATTCCACTCCCTCATTGCCTAAGTATCTGGTTGAACAATTTTCTTAAATTTCGATTTTAGTTTTGTAATTAATACAAATACTAGAGATATTGATCCTTCCTCACCTGTTCTTCTACTCCAAATTAAATTAAAACTCTGACCAAGACCTGTTAAAAAAAAAAAAAAAAAAACCTGAAAGTTGAAGCCTGGTTCGAACCAGTCTAACACCCGATTGATCAGGCTAGAATTATATTCAGGCCAGGGCACAGGTATGGCCTTTGAAACCTGGGCACCCCTCATCAAAAGCGACCACTGCATGCCAGCTCCGATCAATGCTGCTCCAGCTATAGCGGTTGGAAGGACTGTATGTAAAATTTTTCTTCAGATTCTTTGTGTTGGATCTTGAAAATAGCCATTGTGGGGTTTTAATGATATTTTTACCTTTTTATCCCAATCTCTATAGATAACTCACGTATCTCTATTCTTCATACAAATTTCAAACTCCTTAAACTCTGTCTACGCTCAATAGTTTTTAATTAATAACTTTCCACTCTTTTAATATCCTATCCCAAAATTTCAAATCAAAATTTTAATTTTTTCTTTTAATGGTATCTCCATCTAACCATGTCAATGAGATTAAGAAAGTTATATCCTGAAGCTCACTTCACTGAAAATTGCTTCTACTTCGATTGAAAAACTATGCAAGCTCAAACTTTCAAATGAGCACGATCCGATATGGAAGTTTTCTTTGAGAAGATTACCATCAAAAATAACGCAGGCATTGTGACCACGCTCAAGGAGAAGTGCCTTATTTGCAAAAAACAATTTTTTCAACAACTTACTTGAAGTGTCACATAGAAGGTCGGGACAAGGAGAAGTGCCTTATTTGCAAAAAACAATTTTTTCATCATACAAATAGGACAACTTACTTGAAGTGTCACATAGAAGGTCACAAAATGGGACAAGGACCCCAACTTAATGTCCATCAAGCTATACTAACACAGTCATGTATGCACTAAAAAGTAAAATAATTTGCTAAAAAAGGAGCACATGATGCTTGCACTCAATTATGCACAATCCAGAAGCGCAACTAGAGGCACGCGTCAAGGAGCATGCCTCTGGGCGCCGTGAAGCGCGCACACCCTCCAAACGAGCGCATTCTATCCCTGGGAGAGCACACGTTCCCAGCAAGTACGCACCGTCCATGTATGTACAATCCAGAAGTACAACTAGAGATGCATGCTAAGAATCATATCTCTGGGCACCGCAACTAGAGACGCACGTCAAGGATCATGCCTCACAAATTAACGGTTTTCGGTGAATACAACATTTATATCCACTTAATGTAAGGATAAATAAACTTCAAAACATATAGAATTTGATCCTAAAGAAATAAATGCGACACAGATCATGATCCTAAAAAAGTTAAAAAAAAATAATGTGATCATTATTTTTTGTCATTGACTCACGTAACTTATCTGAACTGGCAGGTCATATACAGTAATCAACACACATATACATATTGTATATGAGTCAATCACTTAAGTAAGTTACATTAGTCAGGGCAAAAAAGTAATTGATCTTGTTAATTTATTCCCTTTTTTTAGGATCATTATCTCTACATTCTTGGCTTTCTTAGAAGTCAAATTCAATGAATTTTGAATTTTATTTACACATTCAATAAGCGGATACAAAAAATTGTATTCAATGAAAGCCATTAAATTTGAATCATACTTTATTGAAGACCAATTAAAACTAAAACCCTAGAAATTAAGTATGAATGAATCTTATGGGGTCGAGATCACAATCCAAGATAAATCTTTTTAAAAAATATTTGAGATAGTAAAAATGAACTGCAGTTCAAATAACTTGTGTAATGCGGTGGCTTATGTGTGTATGTGTATATATAAACACACACACATACATATATATCTATGTACGTACATACATACATCCATATATATATATATATATATATATATATATATATATATATATATATATATATATATATATATATATATATATATATACACACACACACACACACACAGTGTGTGTGTTTGTGTATATATGTATGGATTACAGTATATGAGCCGTTGACTCAGGTAAGTCTCATGAGTCAGTAATATAAAAATATGATCACATTATATTTTTCCAAACTTTTTTAGGATCATGATTTCTACCTTCTTAATTTTTTTCAATATAAATTCAATAGGTTATGAAGTTCATTTGTTACTTTATCAAGTAGATATAAAATATTATATTCCTAAAAACTGTTAATTTTGTGTCTACTTAATATAAGACAAAATTAAAGTTAAAGTCTAATAAATTGGGTATGAGTGAACCCTACATGATCGATATTAATTTAAATGAATTTTTTTTTTAAAAAAATGCTAGAGATAGTAGAAATGAACTACCGCTCAGGTAACTTATGTGAGTTGTCATCTCATTTCTATTACTCTCATATATATAAAGGACTATAAACTTTTCATTAATTTTAAAAGTTCGAATTTAAAACATCTTCCACCATTTATTTACCTTGAGATATGTGTTGAGCAAAACTCAAAAAGTAATAGTGGGAAATGAATAGAGTAATGAAACTAGTGAATTTGTATTGCAAAATTTGTTCAAACTAGCTTTTTAGATTTAACAAAAAGTTTGTAATTCATTTATAATGGAAATTAACTGTCGGCTCATATAAGTTATCCGAGCTAGTAACAAATAAATGGTAATCATAATAATTTTTCTAAATATTTTCTTAGATTATGCTCTCAACCCCTTATATTCATTTATACCCAATTTCTTGGATTTTAGTTTTGATTTAATCTTCTATCAGTCGATAGAAAACCAATAATTTTTGCTTAATACGACATATCATGCCCACTTGATGAAAGGATAAATGAATCCCAAAGCTCATAAATTTTGATCTAAAAATGCTAAAGAACTGGAAATCATAATTCCAAAAAAAAAAAAATAAAAAAAACATTATAGAATCATTAATTTTTTGCTATTAGCCCATGTAAGTTCCCGAGCTGGTAGTTCATTTAAAGTGGACCAATGATTTTTGCTTAATACCACATATCATGTCCACTTGATTAAAGGATAAATGAATCCCAAAGCTCATAAATTTTGATCTAAAGATGCTAAATAACTGAAGATCATAATTCCAAAAAAATAAAAAAACATAACAGAATCATTTTTTTTTTCACTGTTAGCCCACGTAAGTTCTGAGCTGGTAGTTCATTTAAGGTTAAGTAAAAATACATAGTACATATATACATACATTCGTACTACATGCATACATACATCTATTTGTCGTCCATTCCCAGTATCTCTAATAATTTTTTTAAAAATTTTCTGTTGGATTATAATCTTGACCCCCTAGAATTCACTCATACCCAATTTCTTATAGTTTAGTTTAGATTTGATTTTCCATTAAGTAGGTACAAAATTAATGGTTTTTGGTGAGTATAATATGTTGTATTCACTCGATAAAAGGACAAATATACTTCAAAATCTATAGAATTTAATCCTAAAGAAGCTAATGAGGTAAAAATTATGATCTTAAAATATTTTTTTAAAAAATAATGGGATTATTACTTTTTCGTTGCTGACTAACGTAACTTATCTGAGCTAACAACTCATATACAATGATCCCTACGAGGAAAATTTTTTGCATTCTTCATCAATTATAAGGGGCTATCAAAGAAAATTTATTGGTCTGAATATCAGCAGACGATCTTGAGTGAGCTTGTGCATCAAGTAATGCCTATTTGTGGGGGCAAATGAAGAGGTAATTATGATAAAGATAGACCTGATATTGCACAACCCATCATATTGTACATAAAAGAAGTTGTATTTATTGATATGACTTCTGTACGGGCTTCTCCATTTTGTGCTCTATGCACATCCCTTCGGTTTGGAGACCACTCACCAGCTTTTTAAGGCATAACCAGCTATTCACAGCCAATTTTGTTTAGACTCTCCATAGTGACAGCCAAAAATATCAATGAAAAACAAGTTTTACATGAAATCTCAGTTATCATAGAAATAAACATTTTCAAGGAAAAAAAATGATTTAGCAAATTATATTTAGCTGGAAGCCATTGGTTACAGTATGCAGTGATCTTTCATATCGATGATTGAAGAAGTAACTAATTAACCGCTGAGATCATCAAATGAACATACAAGTATGCCATCTACATTATCTCCCAACACCATTAATACTCTTCATTTTTGGTTTTCATCTCCAGATCCTCATTTCTTTTTGCACTTGGTTGCGAAAAGAAAAACCTCTTACTTCAATATCTTCAATCCATCCATACATCACTTGAAATATATCAATTTTTTCTTTGCTACTGTTGCGTTTATTTCCCCATCATCTTATTCACATGATTAACGATCCATGCAACTTATTTCAAACTTTCTCCATGCGCGTGCTAGCTCTCAGAGCCTATAAAACAAAGAACAATTTTGATATATGTCAAGAAATTTTAAATATACGCACATTTTGCTGTGTAGGATTAAGGATTGATGTAGCCTTACCTCTTTCTCCCAGTCGCATCGAATTGTAACGAATGCTAATATCAATGTTTGAACAGCTGTTCCCCCAATCATCCCACCCCAAATTCCCTGTATTGCAAATTTTTTATAAGTGGATAATAACACAGATCAGTTTTCTCGCGGTAAAAGAATTGGAAAGTAGGAAAAGAGAAAGCGAGAAGATGATAACAGAAACACATACACTAGAGACATGTCTCAAGATAGGAAACTAATGCTAGAGTTTGTAAACTAATATTGAGAGGCTGTCTTGAGAGATTGTCCTAAGCTTTCAAGCTGCATTCACAATTCTTTACAATCCTAACAACTAATCAAAAACTTATTGAAAAACTTACCACGAAAAGGATAATTGAACAATTTTCAGTAGGAGTTGTTAAGAATTTTTCAATTTGATTCACAAAATTGCCCCAATATTATAAAACCCCAAAAAAAAACTATTTTTCTTAAAAGAATAAAAAAAAAATAAACATGATAGTAATGATAATATTATTGTCTAACAAATCTGATCTTATACTATCTTGAAAATTGTGTTTATCTAAATACTAGTTAACTGTATAATAACAAATTTAGTTAATTTTAAACTTATCCTATGTAATTTTACTTTAACCTAAATATCTAAATGAAGACTAAAAACTAAATAAATCAAACAATAACCAAGAGAGCGAGAAGGAAGCTTTCTCTGTTGAACGCAGAGAAGAAAAAAAAAAAGAGAAAAAAAAGGGGAAAAGGAAAAAGGAAAGAGAGAGAGGGAAAAGAACAGAGAAGGAAAAAAAAAAAGGAAAGATAAGGAGAGAAGGGAAAAGGAGATTCAATCTAAATTGTTTGCAGTCAATTTTCGGAGCAGAATCTTCGAGGCAAGTGCTTTTCTATTTATTTTATAAATCTTTTAGATTCTTTCTTTATCAAAAACACAACATTATTTTAATTATTAACATGATTATGTTTTAATCCTTATATAGGAAGATAACCTAGTATAATTATAGTATACTACTAGGTTTATGTTAACTACCTCACTTTAATTAGAGCATGATAATAAATATTGAAGTGCGGGTAGTGTTATTATAACTTCTTATTAGTAAATATTATCATATAACCCAAACCTTAATTGTCATGTTTCAACATATACTACAGATAATAAAGAGATATTAAATATATTAGACAGGTAGTGAGCCCAAAACATAATTCTGATACTCGTAATTATATTTTGATGCGCATCTAAATATTATGAGTAAATTTATATGATGATCAACAAAATCATAATATGTTATAATTAGACGATAGTCATGCTAACAAGCATATTATGATCATATTATGTAATTTATCATGCTATTAATAGGGGATTAGTAATATATGAATATATTATGTAATTGATAAAACTAAGTGATTTATTTTACGGTAATAGATAGGAATTGGTTATAGTATATCAAGGACAATAAGTGTAATTTCTTTTACTGATTCTAAGGGCTATATTTTAGGCTTCTATAAGATATATAAAAATAAATGTACAAATGATAACTGTTGTAGTTGGTTTTCACCTACTAAGCCTGGCTATGTAGCATTTAAAGTATTTATAAAGGCTGTATATCCCAATATTGTGATATCATGCATCCTTAATGCTATTATGGTTAACAGTAATATCATTAAGGATAAAATATTATCCTAGAAAATTCTGTTCATATAATAAACAAGTTCCGGCCATGATTAACGGGGCAAATAAGCCTAAAAAATGTATTTATCAATTAATGTCCTTGGTTACAGCCTTTATATGGCCTGATTATTAGGAAGAAATACAATATCTTTACTCTTGTTTTGCCCTCAGCCGTTTTTTTTTAAAGCAAAACTTTACTATGATCAGTGTTTTTAGCTTATCAATACTAACATCTTGCTAAGTATTTCACTTGTAAATGTCTTAATCTGATATATTCTAATTTGAAGTAGTTGCATTGCCTAAATGGCTACACTGTTAACCTTAGTTGTCATGTCGATGGTTTTCTATGTTATCTGAGCCTACAATGATGGATGTGCATGTAAAGTGTATGCTTAATACAATACATGCCCACTAATGTTATACTTCTAAAAACCGAGCGGACACCAAAAGAATGAAACCTAGTTAGCTTTTCTATTGTTCATGATCTCCTAGAAACAAACAAGTAACAACAAAAAAAAAAAAAAAATTAATATACAAATAAAAAAGTCCTTGATTACGTGGACTTCCAAAAAAATTTTTTTTAAGTGCTCTAAGTTGATGTTTGCAAAGTTTATAAATTAATCTCTGTGTGTGTATATTAAAATAAAATAATGGGGTATGGGGAACTAAATGGAGGAACTTGAATATATATTTTAAGAGGTATATATTTTTAGGTTGCGCAGCTGAATTTTAGAGACCCAACCTTGGGGGTCCTGGGGTGATTACTAGATCACCATCATGACATGTTATAGGATTTCGAGCCTATAAGCGTAAGCTCGTCCATCGTGTTTTCTTTAGTATCTAGCAGTATAGTCCTAGGGCAGTATCAGGTCATGAGGCCAGTGTTCTGGTTATGTACGCGATACTTTTAAAACATGTAGTATTTCCTCCTAACAGTTCCAAATTAATTTATAACAGACATCAATAATATTAATATATATATATATATATATATATATATATATATATATATATATATATATATATATATATATATCATGTTTTACGTGTATATTTAATTTCATTTTTCTATATTGGCTACAATCTCATTCATATCATGTACATATAAAGATGTCTCTTGACCATTATCATTCTCAAGACAAGTGTAATTTAACTCATGTTCTTCTTCCTAAATATTTATATTTTGTGATACAAATTCACATTAGACATCAACAAGACATAATAAGTTTTGTATGCATGTTTATCTCTGTTTTTCTATATTTACTACCATATCATCCAGAATATGCAGATGCTACATGTTGACCACTATTATATTCAAGAAAAGCATATTAAATCCAAAATTCAATCTATAAGATATTTTTTAAATTATCCTATCATATATTTTTCTATACCGCTTATTTCATGCATATATATATATATATATATATATATATATATATATATATATATATATATATATATATCACACATAGCATGCCTGTGTGTTACTATCTATCTTTTTGTAGCACCTATAAGGTCGTTCTAATAATCCTCGTTTGGCACGCACAAATACTGATTTATAAATTAACGAGGAGGAAGACTCACCACAACTGGAATGACATTTTAAAGAGTTAACAAATTCTCAATAAGTGCATTTGCTATAGAAGGAACACAATAGATACTTTTCTAGTTTGTTTTCTGGTTTTTTAAAAACTTCATTATTCATCTTTATTTTGTTTACTTAAACTTTTTGATGATATAATAAAGATCGTTTGGCTCTTCTATACACTTGTATTGATTCTTATTTATGCAAAAAATTTATTATTTTAATTCTAAGTTGTTATCTTATTATATATGTATATGTATTTGTGACAGTTGTACATATGTTTTTATATAATTTAGACTTGGCGTATTCATTTATGATACATTATCGAACACTATCCGTATTTTGGGATGTGGGACATTACAAAAGTTCTTAAATAATTTAAGCTACTTGAATCTTAATGTCACTTTTATTTAGCACAGGTCTTCTAAAATTAACAGTACCCATACCGGAAACAAACTGAGCATGTGTTGACCAAACACTTCTTGGACACTTTTCAAACATGTATTGAATACTTTAACCATGCTCTCAACTTTATAGTATGTTCTAAAGTTTAGGCACTTTTCATATGCTTCTTGTACGCTTGCCACTTTTTTTTTTTTTTACTTGATAGGTTTGATCTATATCTAGTTTTGCTTATATATCAATGATATTTAGCAACTGTAACATTCCGTTAAGGCTGAAGGAAAGTTCTTATCAGACTGCTATTAAACTAGTTTTGTTATATGAGATGGAATGTTAAGATTATAAAGAGACATCATGTAAAAAAGAAGAGTGTGGCCAAGATGTTGGATGTGTGGTAATACTAGGAGAGATAATGGAAGAAAAGAGGATATTCTTGCTCCGGTAGGCGTAGCCCCATAGAAGAGAATATATAGAAAACTATCTACAATGATTGATCCTATGCAACGTAGACCTACATAAAGTGAATTTATCAATGTATTGTAAGTTAAAAGAGTGAGAGACAACAAAAAAAGACATGGATGAAGGTGATATAAAAATATATGGATGTTAAATGGCTTAACAAAGATATATTGCTTGATAGGAATGAGTGAAGAAGAATGTCCATGTGCTCGATCTAGCATAATTATGTTTTAAGTTCATGTAGCTACCTATTTGGGATAAAAAAAATTTAGTTGTTGTTTATTAAAGATATTAGCATAAGATGATAGCCTTGATACTCGTGGATGAAAACTAGTAATTATCACATCTAGATTATCATTAAGAATGTAAGAGTATATGTCACTCTATATTTTATAAATTTTACATATCTGTACTGATATTCGTACCCATACTCGTGTTTGTGCTTCATAGAGTGCCACTTTTACGTTTAGAGGCCTATCTTCCACTTTGTAAAATTTCAGCCTCATAACCATACCAAGCAGAGAACTTTCGTAATAAATCCAAGAACACATGAATTGAATGTTTTTCTAAACTATCATGTCATTGAAATGTTCTAAAATATGATGACTAATTCTTGGTTAAGGCTGAAGGTAGGAAACAAAATCTCAGGGTTTTTTATAGTTCTCAAGATAGACCAAAATAGGTAATTACAATATTTCCCCTTCTTTTGTACTTCCCAGGCTTTGAACAAACAAACTCTACCTTTGGCTCCTAGCCTCGTTCCCTTGCACCAACCACCTACTATTGATTGGTGACGTGTTTATGTAAATTGAGAAAAACTTCATCGTCATACCCCCTTTCTATCAAATGAGATTCATGGACATGACTTGACATAGAGAATGCTCAAGTAAAATTGATTTGATTCAAAGTTTATTTCAAACCATTAGCTCATGTCTAACCTTTTGGCTAGTGACAGTCAGGTAACAATGAACTAGGACCAAGAGTATTCATGCCCACACACAATCACGTCCACAAACAGACACAAATGCATGCATGCACACTCTAAAGAAAATAAAAGAGAGGATAAAATTGGAAAAATACAATAAGATTGGGCCTCATGGTAGAGCCTTATTGATAGAGATTTAATTATGATTTGATTAGAATTTTGTTAGATTTGGTATTCTTGTTACATTAGGATTTGATTAGATTTGATTAGAGATTTGGATAGATTTGGTATTTTGTTACTTTAGAATTCTCTATATATATGGCTTGTAAAACCCTAATTTGAAGATAGAGTGAAATATTATTTCTTTTGAGAGCATGTGATTTGCTTTTTTAAATCTTTTCTCGAGTGATTCGTGAGAGAGTGGGCGTGTGATTCGCCTGGACGTGAGGTCCAAAACCCTAATTTATCCTCCAAAACCCTAAGTTCTTCCCCAATTCCCCACCACAAACCCTAAATTGCTTCCGTCCGCCGTCAAATTGGTATCAGAGCCTAAATTCTCTTCTCCATCACCTTCTTCGTCTTCCACATCTCCATCTACTTCTCTTTTTAGTTTTATTTTATTTTTGAAAAAAAAAAAATCAGATCTGTAAAAAATAAAAAAATAAAAAAAAAAAGCAGGAGCAGCAGGAGAAGAAAAAAAAAAAAAAAGAAGAAGAAAAAGCGAGCAGCAGGAGAAGAAAAGAAGGAAAAAAAAAAAAAAAAAGAAGAAGAAGAAGCAAAGGAGCAGCAGGAGAAGGAAAGAAAAGCAAAAAAAAAAAAAAAGAAGAGCAGGAGTAGCAGAAAAAAAAAAAAAAAAAAAAAAAAAAGGAAGAAGAAGCAGAAGCAGCAGCGCCACTAGCGCCACCGCCGCCTTCATCCTCGCCCGCCACCCGCCGCCCTCCACAGCAGCACCACCGCCCTCTCCACCACTTTCGCTCTCTCCACCACTTTCGCCCTCTCCAACACCGCTTTTTGTATTCTCGTCGGCCACCCATCAGCAGATCCCCCACTTCCGGCGACCCCATCAGCAGATCGCACCCTCACCGCCGACGCTGCCCAACCCCCATCTTCACCACCTCGACGCCGCCTCGTGGTCCCTGTCCACCTTCCACTTCCACTTCGGCCATCTCGTCGACCCCAGACACCTCAGCAACATCAGCAGTCGAACAAAAGCTGGAAGAGAGAGCTATTGGGTTTTGGATTTGATTGTTATTGGGTTTGGTTGAATTGGATTTGAGCCTAGTTCAAGCCTAATAATTCTGCACTAATTCTTGAGCTGATCTGTGGGATTTCTACTTCGAAGTCTGTGCAAAATTCCCAACAATCTGAGAAGGAAATTCGTGCCTAAGTGTGATTTGCTCTACATTGAGGTAACTTCTAATCACACTGTCGATTCGGTTAGTAACATCTTGCACCCCAATCTTGTTATTTGCATAGACTTGGAAAAATTTATTGTTACTTATAATTTGCCACGAGATTTATTTGTGTATTACATTATATTGCATAAATAGGAATTGCACTTCCTCACATATAACTTTCGGACATTAGAATATTTTATTTGATCATATAGTCACGCATTTAGTTTGTGTCTAGGATTTTGCATATTCATCTATGTGCTTTATTGCAACTGCATATAGATAATTATTGCATGCTTCGTAGTGACAAAAATTTTAGAGAAGTCATGGATCTTACTGAGGTTTTAAATAAATTAAATGAAATAATGGACACTAATAAAAGACTTCAAACTGGTTTAGATGTAATAAATACACGTTTAGATAATCTAGAAACACAAGTCAATGAGCAAAAACCTGTTGAAAATAATCAGAGGAATGAAAGTAGACAAGGAAGATATCATAATATTGGAAGAAATAATAATTTTGAGGATGAACATCCACACGATGATATCACACGGAAAGTTAAAGTAGATGTTTCCTCTTTTGATGACACTTATGACCCCCAACGTTTTTGTGATTGGTTAGCGGATATGGACCATCTTTTTGAATGGTATGGGATGTCTGAAGCCCGAAGAGTCCGTTTTGCTAAATTAAAATTACAAGGGTCAGCTAAAATCTATTGGATGTCAGTTGAGAGACGGTTAGCAAGAGAGCGACAAGAACCAATTGAAACATGGTTTGAAATGAAAGAAGAACTTAGAAAGAAATATCTTCCTCCAACTTTTAAGGATCGCCTTCTTGATCAGCTGTCTAATCTAAAACAGGAAAACATGAGTGTGACTGAATATATGCATAAATTCGATGAGCTCTTAGTGCGATGCAACATTCAAGAAGACAGTCGTTTAACTCTTTCACGATTTCGCACTGGACTTAAACCCGAACTCAAACGAGAAGTGCTTACACACTCTTTAGATTCTATTGAGGATGCATTTCAGTGCGCTCTTAACTATGAGGCATATTTGTGCACACCCTTTGACAAAAAATCCACTTTCAGAACCACGGAGTATACCAAGCGACAATCTGACACTAATACTACAAATACTAATATTGTCCCCAAAGATACAAAAGGTAAATCAGTCGCTAGTGAGTCATCAAAACAAGCCACAAAACAAACTGAGTGCTTCACGTGTCATGGTTTTGGTCATTTTGCTTATCAATGTCCTACAAGAAATTTGTTAATAAATGAGAATCATAATACAAATGATAGTGAGACTGAAGAAGAAATTTACGAACCTCAAGGAAATTTTAGTGATGTTGAAGATGACCTAATGAATACACCTTTACACGTTGTTAGGTGTTTGCATTCTGTGTCAAGAAATGAGGATTGGCGTAGATCTAATGTGTTTCACACATATATCACACACAACAGTAAGAGTTATAAAGTCATGATAGATGGAGGTAGTTGTGTAAATATAATTTCTAAATCGGCTGTTGACAAAATGGGCCTCAAAGCTGAATCACACCCTCAACCGTATAATGTAACTTGGGTTGATAAGAGTTGTCATGCTATTATTCAGCGTTGTCTTGTGCCTATTCAATTTTCAAGTTATAGTGATCATATTTGGTGTGATATTTTACACATGGATGTTACACATATTTTACTCGGTAGACCTTGGTTATTTGACCTAGATGTTAAGAATTATGGAAAGTCCAACACCTATGCATTTGTGTGTAATGGAAAGAAAATTGTGTTGACTCCTTCTCCACCCAAGAGTCCATCTAAAAATAAAAAGAATGGGTTAATAATACTAACTCAAGATGATAAATTGCTCCATTTTGTGCATAAAAATCCTGAGCCTATCAAGTCGAGATCCATATCACTTGACAAGTGTGATCCACCTATAGATTCACTTGCACCACTTTTGCATTGTTTGTGTGTGAATCTCTATAGGCAAATTATATTTAGCAATGATATTTACAAGTTTATTGCAGATATACTTGATAGAGTGCAGGTATTCCTAGCTGGATCTGTGCTGATTAGGGTTCCACCTACGAGGTTCCTTTTTGGGAATGTAGAGCCTTTTCATACCCAATATACGAACCCTTTCAGGTTTTTGCGGGAGTTTGTTATGCTTTCTTTGGAGTTGAATGTTCCAACAGCCCTTGATTTTCGCTCGATCGTGATGGTTTTACGTGTGCTCTGGTGCTCTACTCCAGAAGATCATCGAGCTTCTGCTTTATGCCCGACATTCTTCACGGTATTAGATTTTCAGCCCGCTCCACTTCTTCCACATCCACGAGTTCCACCGCCATGGATAAGCACGAAAGCTGATATTTGGTTTCGGATATGTCTGATTTATACATATTTGGTATGGTGGAAAGGTTTTCCGGATTTTCGGACGCTTGTTCGACTTCATCCGATGTGCTTGATCTTCTTCCAGTTGCCATTCACCGGTGGTGAATGTTTCCAAGCGGGGGAGAATTGATAGAGATTTAATTATGATTTGATTAGAATTTGGTTAGATTTGGTATTCTTGTTACATTAGGATTTGATTAGATTTGATTAGAGATTTGGATAGATTTGGTATTTTGTTACTTTAGAATTCTCTATATATATGGCTTGTAAAACCCTAATTTGAAGATAGAGTGAAATATTATTTCTTTTGAGAGCATGTGATTTGCTTTTTCAAATCTTTCCTCGAGTGATTCGTGAGAGAGTGGGCGTGTGATTCGCCTGGACGTGAGGTCCAAAACCCTAATTTATCCTCCAAAACCCTAAGTTCTTCCCCAATTCCCCACCACAAACCCTAAATCGCTTCCGTCCGCCGTCACTTATAGCCGATTAGTGAGCAAGCATGCCTACCTTTATTATCATTCAATTGTCAGATTGTGTATTTCAGGAGAATGAGGCATTATGATTTGTTATATGGAATCACATTCATCTCTTCATTTGAAACACTCTCAACACTTATACATAAAACAATCCCAAGGGAGAAATAGAATCACATTCTTAATATACTACAATTACAAGCATAATTATAAACATCCATCTTAAATAATCTGGGAGAATTTTATTATTTTTGTTCAAAATGTGGCTTGAATCTGGTCAATAAACACTCATCTCAAGAAGAACAAGGAGACAAGTGAAAAAGGATGGGACTTTAGTCCCAAATCGCATAGAATAAAACAATAATATATGGTTAAATACAACTGGGCTCATTTTATCAAAAGGGGGTTCCCCTATTGGATCATATTGAATTTCAAGAATGTTTACCAAATATCCACAAAGTAAATAGGCCTATGTTACTATAAATAATATCAAAGCCCATTGTGAACATTTTTGGGCAAATTTCAAGCATGCAGAGGACATTATAATGCAAGCTAGGATATAACCTCATATTATGGTGGATCCTTGCCATAATATAATCTGAAATATGGGAAGGTGGAGATTGTGACAATTGATCTCCAAAAAGTTCAAGTAAAAAGATCCATATAAACCAATTATCAAACTACTTTTTTCGATTTTCTGGATTAGTTTTCAAGTCTACTATTAAATTTTTCGACACCATGAAATCAAACGTATGAGATTTCTTTAGTCTAAAATGTTAGACTAAGTAGCATCAATGCTTTGAAGGTGAAGTCATGTGCGCGTCGAATACATATCCAATACTCCAACTTTCTGATATTTAACTTGATATGTCTCAACTAATTCATTTAATGTATCAAAAATATGCAACGTATCCTAGATGTATCTAAGATGAGAAAGTTAAAAATATTACTTATGAATGATGGGTTACAGATTCTATTTAATTTACAGATGCATTGCATTCATATATCTAATTAACTAATGAAGAATATGATTTTCAATAATTTGTATTAATTTAGATGGCTGGAAAATATTTTATATATTCAAGATATTGAGCATTCACACATAACACACATGTTTAGTTTTAATATTGTATTTATAGTGTATCAGGATCCTTGATTTTTTAAATTTATCTTATCCATATGCCATGTCGTATCATATTGTAATTTTATTTTATTATGTATAAAAAATTTCTCGTATTCATATTGTGCTTGATCCCTTTATTTTTAAAATTTTCCATATTATGTATCAGTATAGTATAACATTTATATCCTGTATCCATATCCATACTTCATTGATGTTGGAGTTACTATGAAATTTGATATTATAGTCCCCGTAAAGTTTTTCTTATGGATCTTTAACTAAAACTAAATTTAGATTTTACATACAAGTGCACAATGGAACACAATTCAAGGTGTAGACTATGTCAGTTGATCTCCCAAAAGCTCAGGTAAAAAGGAAGGTTCTTCAGTCCCACTTTAGATAGAAATGAGATGGATATATAGTTAAATATAATCGGATGTTAAACTCCATTGGGGGTTAGTCATCTTTGACTTCAAGAGTATTTACTAAATATCCACGAAGTTCCTCTATCACTATAATTTTTTTGGATGTCTTAATAATGTATAAAAGAAAAGAAACAAATCTTAATTACATGCATGCAATGTAGTTTGCCATCAAGATGACAAAAGAACAAAGTATGACTCTGATATTTATTCCATAAGAGCTACATATTAATATCTGTCTAGTACCAGTAAACCTGCTTTTTCCTTTTCTCCGCAATTGAGCTATAGCTACCTTTTTATTTACTTTTACCTATAATAGTGATTTGAATAAGACATACGGTTTAACAACTCAGCAACTCACTAAAAGCATACCGAGAAGATATGCCTCTGTTAGTTCTGATCTTTATCATCATTGGTTAAAACTAAAAGCAAATGTTTTGTTGTGAAGAATATAAAAGTAAAATAACGTACCAAAACTCCTAGGTTGAAGATCCATCCCATTAGAACTCCAGCAGGTATCCCAATTAAATAGTAGCTGCCAATGTTTATATATGCTACCATTGCTTGCCACCCCGAGCCAACGGCAACACCTGGAACAAGGGAAATAAAATAAGTTACGAAGCTACATTTAGAAGAAAAAGAACAATAATCAATATGTTAGAATTTAAAGCAAGTACATTGCTATAATATTTGAAAAGGATCAATATATTTCTCATATTGGACCTTGTTCTGGCAAGTTAAATATCATTTTGATAGCTGATCACATGGTAATCACACAGTAACATATGAAATATTGATAATCAAGAAATATATCATATGTTTTGAGTCTTGACAAATAGATTACGGTCATGTTATATATCATCACCATTAAATATAGCAACCACTTTAGTAAAAGATCTCAAATAACCAGAATGCATGTGTTTTCTGCAGTGCTAGCATTTTGGACAAAGAAAATTGTAAAAGAAAAGATGCTCACCAGAAAGAATAGGTTGGACGCTGTTGAGTAGAATGGTGAATGCTAGCAAAACTGAAAGTCTATCAACAGCTCCAAGGACATCTTCACTAGAGGTGAAGATCAGGGCGACCTTATCCCGGAGAATCATTACCAGAATGCAAAAGAAAAGGCCAATGATAGTGGAGGTCACCACGGAGACAATAGTGGCAAATCTTGCACCCTTACCGTTCCCAGCACCAAGCTCATTGGCAACTCGCACTCTGGGAGGAAAGAGAAAAATTATGACATTAATGATGAGACAAATTCTCCAAACTCGTTCACATTCCCACAAACAATAACCAAAAAGGACCTTATATAATATCAAATGGTAGGCAGTGCCAGATAATTAACTAAAAAAACAATTTCATTTACTTGAGTCTTTAATTTGAATTAGCAAATAATTGGATGACAATGAAAATTCCAGATGTCTTGAGAAAAAAAAAATAGAGAGAAAACATTCATAGTATGAAATTAATGATAGGCATTCATTTGTAAATAAGAAGGAAAATGAAGTAAATAAAATTATAGTGGATGACATTACACGTATGTTTCAAAACTTGTTTTTGGTTCTTATTGTGCACTAATTGTCGTTATATTGTTTTAGCTTTCGTGGTGTTGTAGCTAAGAGATGCCTCGTACCATGATATATAAAGGATAGTAAAATAGGAGTCCTCAAAGGGGATTTGAGGTAAGCCGGTATCAAAATAACTTTCAACTTCCATAATAATGATGATGGCGGTGGTGTTGATGATAATGATGTTGATAACTATGAGGAACTTGAGGAGAGTTGGAAGGTGCATGAGTTGTGAAGAACCCACCTTCTATGGTTTTTTTTTTCCCCCATTTTGTTCTTCTTGAGGTGAAGGACCCACATTACATTCAAAACAACAAACAGTAATAATGACGTTCACCTCAAAAAGAGATGATATAAGTAATACTGTAGTATACTAGTGTCTAACCAAACTGTGCTTGGTCGATAATAGGGATAACATAAAAGGGAGCAGAGGACCAGGATTCAAATAAAATGCGAAACCAATGAACCTATTTCGTGAATCTTGATCACTTTCACTCCCAACTTAGCAATGTGCTTTATGCTTCGGATTATTTATTTTTTTGGCCACGAGTTTCATTGGGGATATTGTAAGCCAAAGCTTCATAGTATACATCTTTGAAATTCTTTGGGGGTGGAGATGGGGTGCGGAGGTGGAAAATAATGGACGCGTCTACATGTCAATTTTTGGCCCACCCTATTCAAAAATGAAATTTTTATTTTTCTAATTCAAAATTTTGAATGAGTTAGGCCAAAAGTTAATCCGTGGACCTGCTCATTCCCATCCCTAGGTGCGGAGTGGAAGAAATGGAATACATCATGAATTAGCGTTGTCTAAAAAAAAGAGGTAGGATGATTTATTAACTTTCCAGTCAGATAAAAACACAAAAGGGGAGGTGATACAAGTTTTCTAGCGTTGATAGTCGCATCAATAAGGATAATCAAATATGAAGAACTTGGAGTTCCACAACATTACAATATAAGGACACAACCAGAATTAGATAAAGCCTAGCGTTAATGCAATTGTAGCATTTACTGATTAAATGTTCTGGTGGAGTAAGGAGTTAGGCAAACTACGAGGCTCCAGTTAAAAGTCCTAAATGGTGCACCTTGCTAAATGTATATATCAAAAAGAAAACAGAAAGAAGATTCTACATATTTCTTTTTACATATGTAAAGTACCCAATTAATTTTATGGGAACATACAAGGATAGTAAGTGGGATATAAAGGCACGGGGTCAAGTTCAACAAAAACAAGCAGCGTGGCTTGGAAAATCTATATATTGATACATCAACTTAAAAGAACAAATTTTCAAACTTCACTTAACTGCAGTTGTATGTTTTATGCAATTGATTCTAGTTCATACTTATCACTTGCTCTCTCTGTAAACTTAAATAGAAAGGAGTGTGTCTTTACCTTCTCTTTAAGTAGTAGCTAAAATTTAAGCCATGTTATCTATAAAGTATTACAAACTCCATGTACCAAAAAAGTAATCATAGCTTTCCGGTTTGTATTAGTTTGAACAAGTCATCAAGTGGGACTTGGTCTGGTGGCCGACAGGATATTAGAGTGAGTTGGTATCCTCTAAAAGGCACATTACTGGTTGTTGATCCGAGATTGATGGAATTTAACAACTATGGGGAGCAGTTCCTGATGAATGACGAGATTCAGTCAATTTAAATTTTCAAATTTTGAATTTGAATCCAATTGAATTCGTGCAGTTAGACAAAGATATGGTTTGGATTTCGGAGACAGACAAATGTTATTGCATGAAATGCCAGAGGCAAGACTCCAGTCTCGTGCATCTAGACGTAGGCGGTGTGGTCACGTCTACGTGGTACTAGCGAGTGTGATGCAGAGAATAATATCTATCGATATGAGCGTTAGCAGGAATAGCTGTAGTGTGTAGTGGAAATTGAAAGAGAATAGAGTAGGTTCCCATGGCAGGTTCAACATTCACCAAACGGATATACTAACAGCACGCGATCGAGAAGAAGCCTGTTTGTCTGTATTTTTTTGCATATACGTATGCGAAAGGAATATTTTCTACTTTTTTGTGTTTTCTTTTTTATTATCCGGAGAATGTTCTATTAATATCTTTTTAATGGAACGTCAGGAGCTTATGCTTCACAATTTTATCTCCAAAAAAAAAAGTAAGCATAGCTTACCCAGTTCCAGCAAAGAACGCCATAGGAATCATCATCTCCCATCCATTTATATTCATGCTGTGCAGAACAAAATACAACGGAATAATTAAAGATCAAGAAGAAAGAATAAGGCTTTTATTCTGTTTGTAAACATAAAGGAGAACAAAATTGATTGCATTTTACTAATAGTAGACAAATGGATACATAGAGGGAATAATTACCAGACTGAAAGTGCGTCCACAGCAAGCTTAGCGTTCTTTAGATTCCCCGTCAACAAGAGCAATATTCTATAGTACCAGTTCTCCAAGCTGTCCCATACAATGACCAAACATATGGATGAGCAAAGATATAATGCATTTCCGGAATCTAATGAACTACATATCCATAATGTTTTGAGAATAGGCACGTATCATCAGTTAACGGTTTTTATTTTGAGAACTGCTTTTCATCAACAAAATCCTTCTCAGGTAATATATCAAAAATTTCAGCTTGATTTGAGGCTACTTCTAGATGTATCGCTGATTTAGTTATAAGAAGAGATATGCCAAGTGGAAACTCCAATCTATACGAAATCAGTCAGTTTCATGCAGCACTAGATCGAGATGGTTGTGGTTGGAATCTCACAACAATTTAGCTGCAAAACCCAAAGAATTTGGAGATACATCACAATCTGTCATGTGTAAAGTGAAAAATTCGCATCTCTTTGTGCTCCAATAGTGGAAGAAACATGGAGATAAAACTGTTTGCCATTTATTCTGTGGTCCAATCCATTTATGTTCCTCCACTTCCAGGCCACAAAAAATTGGAAGATCGATTTATAGATGGATGCTCTTTATTCACCCATCCAAACAAGCTCGTTGCAGAAAGTTAAAGCAATAGACAGTGGAACGTGCAGCTCCATTTGTCACAATGTCAGATGAGTTAACTAACAATGTTAAATCGAGTTATAAGAGTGTCACAGGGTAATTGGTAAGTCCATTCAACTCATACATTTGATTATGTTTGTATTCATACGCAGAGATGTATAAATATCGAACCAAGATATGAAAGATTAAAGTAGAAGCACAAAAAAAATTACAGACATAGAGATGACAAGCTATGATCAGTTTTCAACTGATCAATTTAAGGTTCTCAGTTAACCTAGCAACCAATATATTTTGAAAAATATAATCCAAATTTCAAGGGATAATGCTTAACAACGATTGAAAATGAATGGGAGGATAGTCGTACCATAGCATGACACCAGAAGCAGCAGACAACTTCAAGAACTCCCAAAGGCCAGCAAATGCTTCCATTGAGAAGCCCTTCCAAGAGAGTGGGCAGCCACCAAACAAAACATAACCATACAGAAGGAATGCGGACACCCACCACGAGAAGTCAAGGGTAAGCGCAGTGCCGATGAGTCCAAACTTGAAGTGGTACACAAACAACCAGCTAACAAAGATATGAACAACAAGCGCGACAGCAGACATGATGGCAATGATGGAGTTTTTTAGCTGGCATTGCAAGAACCTCTGCAATGGGAATAGGAACACAAACGAGAAGTGGAGCGGAATTAACCATATCGACACCATGCCAGCTTGTTCGGCAAGGTCAGATGGTTGCCCCAACAGCTTGAGGATTGGGGTGGCAAAAAGGTACATAGGCAGGAGGAGGATTGCGCAGAGGAAAAGTACAATCCATGATCGTTGCATGTATATGCCTAACATTTGGTATTTCTTCGCACCAAAAGCTTGCCCACATAGTGTCTCTAGGGCACTCGCCATACCCAGCTGCAAACGGTCGATTTCAATCAGTTATAACAATAAGAATTACTGTGTTATACCTTTGATTAACAAAATTTTAATAAAACATCTTTAGTAATAGTCCGTAAAACAATCAAATAGCAATGAAGTGAGAAATAATGCAAGAATGCAACAAATATTTGTAAGCCACAAAATCACATTCGCATTACATATATTAAAAAAAAGGCTGGGAGCATACGAGGCAAACAAGAGTAATGTAGGCTCCTTATAAAACAAAGCCATAGAGAAATATCTTCAAACAAGTTGCGGGCAAGAAAGTTGATAGCCTCTCCGTACTGCCCAGTGAATAATGCATCACTGTTTGGACTCATTTGGGCTAATATCTATCTTCACCATGGGAATATATCATTATGCAATAAAGTTTTAATAATTGGGCTTCAGCTATTGGTCCATAAAGCAACAAAATCATCAGGTGACCATACATAACATGCATATATAAAGCAAAAGAAAAGAAAAAGTTATTATTTTTTGTTTTATGAACTGTTTTAGATGAAGAGACTCGAAAAAGTAAAGAGAATACAATGAGAGCAGCAATAATATTAGGTGCTCACCTATGAGGAATAACTTCAAACAGTTTGCATGCAAGTGGATCTGCCCTGTAAACGTTGAACTGTTTGGACTCATTTGATAGCTTTTGCCCGCTTGCAATTATTCGGCCCATAACAATAATCGCACCAGCTTGTGCGTGATCATATTATTTGATCGCATATTTGATATAATTATTAGTTTGAAGGACAAGGAGAAATCATGCATTCCAAATTTTTAGGCAGATTGTCGAGGCCTTTTCTACTCGCATGCCATTTTGGTGGGTTTGGTCAGTTTAGATTGTTCTGGTTAGTTTTAACAAAAGGAACCGAAACAATTAGTTTTGAGCAATCGAAATAATTCGGTTCGATTTTGGTTTGGTTTAATTCGGTTGTTGAATTCTAACTTTTCAAAAAAACTTGTTTAAAAATTATTAGCGAACATTCAAAATATTCAGTTAGTTTTGCATTTTTTTTTTAATACACAAATGTATTTATACTTTAAATTAATTTTATCGGTTCCGTTTCAATTTTGCTTATTTAGATCAATTTTCATATGTTATATATGTTCATCCCTAATCTTTGGATCGGAGAGCTTCTATTTATACTATGCTGATTTGATGGTTTAATAGAATGAGATGTGATTTTACTTCTGTGATGAACTACAATAATTAAAAGAACAAAACACCCTCCTCAAATGCGGAGTGTTTTGATACGATATTAGCCTATTCTCTGTGTTTGGTTTGAAAGAAAAGACAGAAGAAGCCAAAGAGAAAAGAAAATAAAAAAATATATAGAAATTAATTTATCTTTCAATGTTTACTCAGTAAGACAATATTTTCATTCTACATTTTTTTTTCTTTTAAATTTTCTATTAAACTAAATAATAAAAAATATTTTCACTTTTATTTTTTTTTCTTCTTCTTTATTTTCCCTCCAAGCGAATAAAACCAAATAGTTCGGAGGGAAAAGATATGCGTCTGAAATGCATAATTAATTTTTTTTTTTTAAATATTATATTTTTGTCGCTGGCTACCTATTAATTAGTACAACTACCATGGGCTACGTAGCGCATGACATCAGATAGTCCCCGTTGCCAAACAACACTTTGGTGCTGTGAAATGGGAGGTTTCTGGTCAAAATCAAATTAAAAATGACACTTTTGTACGTAGAGATTCTAGAGAACAAAATTTCTTGATAAATGTCTCCTACTTGTATCATACGGCAACCGTCAGACTATGCTTTGATTGAAAGAAAACGAAAGAAAGGGAAAGAATTAAAAATAGAAAGAGAAAAATAAAAATAAAAAAATATTCCTTTCGTGTTTGATATGGAAAGAAACAACAAAAGAAATTTTTAAGAAAAAAATAAACAATAAAACAAAAAAAAAAATTAAAGAAAAAAATTTGTATTTTATTTTCTCTTACTTATGGGTGGATTTAATAGTCAATTGATGATTCATCATATTCAAAATTTTAAATTAAAAAAAAAATTTATTTATAATTAAAAAAATTTGAATAGTACAGACTTTAGTATGTACTACCAACTTTCTTTTTCTTAAAATTTTCTTCCAAATTAAATAATGAAAACTAACTCTCTTTTTTCTTCTTATTATTTTTTTATCCTTTCATCTTTCCTGAAACCCAAAAATGAAAACAAAAAATATCATACTATGATTCTTATTATATAAACGAGGGGCATACTTATCCAAATGACATACAAAAATATCAAAGTTTATTCTACATATTCTACAAATGGAAAAAAAATAATAAAGAAGGAAAATATTTAAACCTAATTCACTCATTTTGCTCATGGAGTATTTAAATCTAATGCACTCATTTTCCACATAAAGGATTTCCTTATGCATGAATGACATTGTCATCAATGAAATTATTATTATTTTTTTTTTACTTTTTCCATATGTAGAATAATCCTAAATCCTCCATGTTTAGCTGCTTCTTTCCTTCTTTATTATTATTATTAGCATCATCATTATCATCATCATCATCTCTAATCTGGGAAATTCTATTTACCCATGACAATTTAGTCTTGATGCACATATTTAAAATTTGCAAATAATTACAAGTTTGGCATTTTTCTTTTTGACTAAATTATCATTTTAAATTCCAAATCTCTAAAATATTTTAAAATTTTAAAATAAAACACTGTCATCGTTTTCCTCATCTGTTCTCTCTCTAAAACTAAAAAAAAATTATTCTTTTTTGCTATTTAAATCTTTAAAAAAATATCTCCAACAAACTTATCGATTTCCTAACTCTCTAAAATTTTTATATTCACATTTCTCAAAAAGTTAATAAAAATTTTAAATTCTTCAAATTTACAATGACAAGCGAAATTAAGGATAAAAGTTTGAGTTTTTTGAAACAAATGGAAAATTCCAATGTGTCATTGGTGTCGAAAGGCAAATTTCAAGTGCGGATTAAAATTATTCTTAGTATTTGATGCTTTTTCGTTTGCAATTGATTGTTACTATTTATTTTATTTTTTTACACGATGATCGGTCACGGGAAGAAGGGGAGGGTTGGCTACCGAATAAAAGGTTAGAACTGGAAGTAGAGTGTTGTGCTGTAGACGGTAACAGTGAGTTGCGATGGAGGCGGGCGTACAACAGAGCAGGATTTGGAGAGGAAAGGAGGATTAAATTTGGGAAATTGATAATATTTCAAAATAGAATATTGGTTTCAAGACTATCCTGAGCATCAAAAGTAAATTTTAGTGCGTAAAAAGAATTTCCCCTCTAATCTTCATTCTTAATTATATGGATTGTTTGAGATACCCTACAACAATGTCATTTTGTTGCTGTCCTTTAGTACTTTTGTTCGGTTGAGAGTGAACTTTCTCGCCTTGCATGATAAGGGCCCCTATCATCCTACATTATGACCACAAATAATTTCTGCCCATTTATCTTTACGTCTTTTGACTCTCTCTTACAAATCAAAACTAACAAACAAAAATAATTAAAGAATATACATCCAAAACATAAAAATTTAACACAGCAACAAAAATAGAGAGATTAAAAAAAAATAAAAAAAAGAAAATTGTTAATTTGATATTTCTAGATTGCTCTGTCGTTAGCATCGATTTCTTTTCTTTCAAAAAAAAAAAAAAAAAGATTCTTGATCTAGCTCATCTTTTTTTTTTGTTTTTTTTTTAATCATTAGTAAAAAGGATAAAATGTGAGAGAAGTACTACAAGAGTTGTTGCGTACGTACCATGAGTCCGAAATTGAATCCGACGACGACTGTGTTGGCGATGGACATGGAGGCGAGCTCGAGGTCCCCGAGGTGGCCGGCGAAGGCCTGGGTGATGACGTTCATGCTGTAGATCACCACTCGGCTGAACGTGGCTGGGCCGACGATCCGCCACAGCTTCTTCGACTCGATCCAGACCCTCGGCCACAACCCCAGCTCCTCGTCATCTCCTCTCTTCAACAGTGGGGCCCTCTCCTCTCCCATCTCCATTGCTTCTAGTTTAGTCTAGTTGTGATGACGAGGAAGAAGGGAGGGGGAGGGGGATGGAGTTTGAAGAGAAGTTGGAGTTAGGTTTTTATTGATAAAGTTGCGCACGTGACTTTGGTCTAGTGGGCCAGCTATTTAGGTGGCCTGGTGTGGCCCAAATGGGGAATTTCCAAAGGAGCACACCTTTTTTCTTAGTGGTACATTTTTTCTAGTGAGCTCACCCTCTTTTTTTAAAAGAAAAGGTTTTTTCTGATGAGCACGTCTAAAATTTTAAAAACTTTGCTTCCCTATTTTTCTCCTAACATGCTCGGATCTTTTATGGTGGATCCGGACTTACAGTCTCGGATCCATCTTATTGGATCTGGACTTACAGTTCTGAATTCTCTTCTACTGAAGTCGTTACGGTGGATGGCTCTGGCTCTGCTGCAGGCATCTGCTCTCAAGATCCATGGCTTACAATTCCGGATTTACAAAGCCATAGCCTTCTAGAAGCTTCAAGATCATTTATGGTGGATTTTCTCTCTCTCTGAAGTGGCGAATGAGAGCAGGAGCGGCAGTGGTGGACGGGTAATGGTGGTGGAAGAGATATGAGAGAGAATAGAGAGGTTGAAAATGAGAACATTTTTGTTCTAAAATTTAAATGACAAAATTATAAATAAAATAAATTTTTAAGTGGACTCACAACGAAAAAATGGTGTGTCCATCTAGAAACTCCCCCCAATTCCCAAATGCCAGCCTCCGACACAATGCTCTGTCTTATTATCATGTAAACCTTTATGGCCTCTTCTGCAACCCTTAAATTTTGGTTTCCCAAATGAATTGCATTTTTATAAGGAGAGAGAGAGAGAGGGAGAGAGAGAGAGAGAAAGAGGCGTGATTTAGTAACATTCCAATATTTTTTTATTTTTATGTCCGATGATGATTAATGACAACAAGGTAAGTCGATCGAATACCTACTCCAGAGCGGTGGGGACGAGGCAAATTAATAAATGCCTTGGCAGGTCTGATAAATCTTATGCAACCATTTTGTGTATCGAAGTAAAGTGCCAAACACTACAGACGAAAAGCTGGAACCACTAGTAAAGCGTCCATACTCAGGAAAACGATACCAAGTGTGCTTCTCTCTTTATATTAGATATAGACATATAAAAATCAACGAAACCGCTATTTGCTGGGTATTTAAAGAGAAAGAAATGATAGAACCTTTAAAAATACACCACATGCTATTAATTGTTATGTTCATAGTTATCTTGATATTACTGATTGGAAAGGTTAATTATGTGATTGAAAAAGGGTGTGTATTTTTGAGTACGACAACCGCTATATGCATGATATCAGCCTAATGGCAGAGGAGTACTGAGGAGGCAATCCAGACGGGGAGGAGTGAACACTAACAGCATTTAGTAGGCTATTGCTATCTTTAGTTTTGTAGTAGCCTGTTGTATCTTTTTGCTTGCATCTTTTGTTTTTTTCTTTTCTTTCCTTATTTTATGTACCTATGATGTTAGTTGTATTGTTCTATTAATACTCGCTAATAAAGTACGGATAATTTTTAACTTGCTATTTTATCCTTAAAAATAAAAAAAGAAAAGGTGACGAAGCGCATTCAACGAATGCGACCCTACACAAGATCAATATAGGCAACTGGTTAATGACAGTAGGCGGATGCTGACCCAATTCAAATTCAAATTCCAATTTTATTTCGGTTACTGTAATTTCTCTTGTATTGTGTTTCCAGGGAGTTAAGTTATATTTGAGTATTCATTGTGAGATCCCACGATAAATGGCGAAGAGACTCGCCAGAGCCCAAGGAGTTCTACGAATAGTAGGATCTTTGAGTTTTGATTTGGAATAAGAAAAGTGCAGAACCATAGATTCGGGTTGTTTGCGGATCGGGTCGGACTGGTTATTGTGCAAATCAAAATCCGAAACTAAATTAGCAAGCAAGTCTTGAAGGGAGTTTCCAAAGGAGCACACCATTTTTTCTAGTGAGCCCACTTTAAGATTTGAGCCTGGACAAAAAAACACTGAGAAGTGGGCTCACCAAGAAAATTGGTGTGCTCCTTTAGAAACTCCCGTCTCGAGAGGAGTTCAAGCCTGATGTGCCCCCCACGAAATCTGACCCATCGGGTTGGACAAGTTTCTGGTCACATTAATGGCCCAATTTAATCAAAAAAAAAAAAAAATGTCTTCAATAAGATCAAGAACAATCTTTCAAAATAAGAGGCTTGAAGAAAGTTTGACCCACAACAGGAGCTTGTATTAATTACAGAAATATAACTGGTTCTTGGTGAAAACATAAATGAAGTGAAGTGACTAAGAATTACCTGGTTCAAAATTGTGCCTAATGTGTGTGTAAGAACTTGGCATGAAAAGATTAGGGCATTACAAGAAACTTCATTTATACCCTGATAGTGAATAAAACTGATCTGATCTCTTATCTTATCTACGCTCAAAAAAAAAAAAAAAAAAAAAAAAAAAAAAAAAAAAAAAAAATCTCCCAAATTCAACCCTCCCTCTCTAAAATTCCCAAATTTCTTCCAAGCCTGCTTTGCTGTTCATATCGAATCCAGCATCAATTACAGGAAAAGGGACATCATCATTATGGGCTTCACCATTCAAACTGAAACTAACACCTTAAATTTAATTTCTCTAACATTATAACTATTAGATTGATTTCAAAATTATTTGGAGATTTATTATTCTAATTTAGAACATGTACACTAAAAATTAAAATATTTACGATTGCTCGTAGAAATTTGGGGAAATTCAGCAAAGATTCAAACTTTAAGTCTTCTCGATTAAATATAATACCATTCACCGATGATGACCAATGACTGACCATCGCACAAAAAAAATATTAACAATAAATTGCAAATAAAAAAAAGCATAAAAAACTAACAATAATTTTAAACCGTACTTTAGATTTGTTCTTCGACACCAATTGTACGTAGGATTTTTCAATTTGCTTCAAAAAACTCAAACTCTAAACCCTAATTTCACTTGTTATAGTAAATTCGAATAATATAAAATTCTTCCAAACTTTTGTAGGAACACGAATATAAAAAATTTAGGGAGTCGGAAAATCAATGAGTTTGTTAGAGATATATTTTTTTTTTACATTTAAATACCACAAAAAAGTTCTTTTTTTTTTGGGTTTTAGAGAAAGAACAGAGGAGAAAGACGGTGATGGTATTTTAAATTTTTTAAGAAGTCTCAAAGAATTGAGATTTAAGGGTAACTTAGTCAAAATAAAAAAAATAACAAACTTGTAATTATTTGGAATTCAAATTTGTACATCAAGAGTAAATTGTGGTGGGTAAATAGAATTTCCTATTCAGAAGTAATGAAATAAAAGAGCGTTATTAGCCCTGAAGGGAGATAGTCATCTTGAATGACCTACTCTCACAAGACTAGTGTTGATATCTTTTTTTGGGACCATTTCATGATCATAAAATCATCATTTTGTTTGACTTCAATACTAGCTGAGTAGGATCTAAAAATCTATCATTTTAATTTTTTGCCCCCTTATTTAGACCCAATCTCAGACAATTCTGCAATTGAATAACACTTCATCTTAAGTATATCTGAGTTCAAAATGTATTTTGAATAATCAAACTTTATGGTTAACACAAGAAAATTATAACACCTGGAGTATTAGAAAGGTTTTAAAAAATTTCCAAGTTCAATCTAAGTTGTGAAAATTCAATTGAGTAGCCTCAGGATAACTACTCATATTTTTATATGTTACTACAAGACATAGTTGAGCCTAAATTTTAGATGTATGTCCATACATGACCTTAATTTGATTAGCAACACTTTATTTGTATTATAACATGTGTGATGGAGCATGCAGTCTAGGTGGATGCATTGGCAAATTAAGCAAGACGATGATCGATATGGAGATGGCCGATATGGCCAACAAGACCAATATGGATAATTTTACAGAGCTACTACTCATTTCTCATGATAGAGCTAGCTGCAAAGTTATAAAGTTCGGAACGAGCTTGGAGTTAAAATGAAGAAGTTATGAAGTTTGTAAAATGTTGTTGCAAAAAACTGGACAAGACCAGCTAACGATAGGCCTACTGATAGTTAGAGGACTTTTGGAGCAGCAACACATACTAGCTATTTATAGGCACACCGAAAGCTTAGGACAAGAAGCTACAGTAAGCAAAAGTTGAGATTCAGATTTCAATTGGATTTGTTTCCAATTAATTCAAATCATATTTGGATTATTTGGATCTAATGGCTATAGTTTCTTTTCAATTAGATCGACTGATTGGATTATGTGGAGAGAGGAATCACATTTATATAAGGATATTGAGAAGAAGAGAAAAAAGATCTTCTGATGAATTTTTTAGAGAAAAGAGTAAAAAGAGAGGCAAAGTTTTCGGTGATTTTCAGTGAGCTTTTTCATCATCTACGCACTCTCAAATGTGTGCTATGATATCAAATCAAAATTTTGGAGGAGTTTTATAGAATCGGAGTTCTTCCTCATCCTCATCTTCAATATCCACCAATCCTTATCTTTCAATATGATTCTACTTGAACTATAAGATCTTTTCAAGTTGTACTTAATTGATAAATTGCAGCACCACTGTTGCTATTAATTGAGGTGTTTATAATTTGCAGAATGAGGTTTATAACTTTGGATATAAAAATGTGGGTGGAGCAAAAAGCAAATCTTCATCTAACTAGTGCAGTTAATTCACCTTTCTATTTTAAATCGAAGTATTCATACTTGTCTTTTGTATTGAACAAGTATTTTGTAATTGTCTTTAAATTAATTTAAAAGAGTTGGCTTTCTCCTACTTTTATTGAGTTGTTAAGTAATGTAGTAGCAACTCGTTTTATTGGAATTACTGAGTATTTCTATGGGCGTGGAGCTGAATACTATTTTTTGCCTCATCTTGCTAGCTTGTATACGTCTTGCTAATTTAATATTAAAAATTAGTTTAAGATTACTAAGCAAAAATAATAATAATAATAAAATACAAACTTACTATAAAATCAAACATTTATATAATTGAAGGAGTGGTGTTAGAGTTCCTAGAAGTCCTGTGGACCACTCCGGTTGCTTTCATGGTTAATCACCATGGTGCTAGATCCTTACCCGCCTAGAGCGTTAGAGCGTGTTTGAATTCGTCGTGTGAACTGTTTGCACTCCTGTAGTCTTCCAAGTGGGATTCTCAGTCGACTTGCACTGTAATGGCGACTTTGGTTCCCTTGCATTTTTCAACACGACGTATTTAGTGTATTGGCCCACAAGAAGCAACGAGCATGCTGTGGTTGGACCATAGTACTAGGTACTCGCCTGCTAGAAATAAATTGTCTCATCACAGTGGTACTATCGCTTGGTTATGTAGTGGAGTCCGATAATGACCGAGTCCCCATAAAATTTCCAATATTGTCCCTGTCTTTGTGTCACTTTCTTCTTTAGTAACTTCTCAAGCATTAATTGGAGAGTTTCCAAAGTAGCACACCATTTTTCCTAGTGAGCCCAGATTTCGTAGTGAGCCCACATAGTCTTTACAAAAGGGAGGATTTTCCTACTGAGCACACTAAATATTCTAAAAATACCCTCTCTCCCATATTTATCATCCTTCTCCCTCTTCTCTCCCATTGTTCTCCCTAACCACCCAAACCCAAAAAATTCTAAGTTCTTCCTTTCCCTCCCACTTTTCCTAATCCTCTCTTTCCCCTTCTCTACCTCCTTCTCCTTCCAAATCGCCCTCTCTCTCTCTCGTTGCTAAAGTCAGAGCCGCCGAGCTCTCGCTGCCGTTGCCATCGATCTCACGCCGCCGCTGCCTTCCCGCCATTGCTTTTTGGGTTGAGATTGGTGAGATTTCCTAATCTAGTAATTTTTTTTAATTTTGATTTTTTTGGATCAAACAAGTCTTCAATATTAGGGTTTGGTGATTTTATTGGGTTGGAGAGGAGGAAGAGGGGAGTAGGTAGAAAATTTGGCGGTAGCAATTTTTTGTTATTTTTTTAATATTTAGATTATAATTAATAAGAAAAATTAATATTGTAATCCTAGTTGTAAAATATGCGAAATTTAATTAATTTTCTAATCATGGACGTTAATATTAAATTTTATTAGTTAATTTTAAAGTTTGATGGTATTGTTCTAATGGTTGATTAAGTAGCAAAAGAACGTTTCAGTGTCTTTAAACTTTAATATTACACTATCTTGCTGCAAAAAAATAGTGAAAATATGATATTTGTAGCAAATTTTACTTTGTAACTACTTACTTACATATAGAGAAGTTACTGTTCTGATAAGTAACATTTATGAATGAAATATCTTTGTATTTCATAGATGGATCCGGCAGAATCTTCTTGCGTATGACCAACTGTCTCGTTAAGGAAGAAAAAAGCAACATCTCAGTTTTTCAGCTGTTGAGTCTTAATTTTCTCATTCACGATGATAAAGTTATTAATAGCAAACAAAATTATGCTGAAATGGGGTTTAAGCTTGAAAGAAAAAAGAAGTTTATTATGATTCATTGGATATAGGAAACTCTTTAACTATTCAGAACCTTTTTAACAAATTTGTTAAGATTGATTTATAATTTTCTATCTATATACACTTGTATGACATTTATGAAATAAGCTCATTTATATTGTCCTGATCTGAACTTTTTTGATGTATTGAATTAAATGCATTTCTCTCAAATATGTTTATCTTAATTGAATTCCCCTCCAAACACCAAATTGTTGACTATATGCAGGCATGGATTCATGCAAGGCTTTCCGCCTGGTATGAGGCTCACCAAGAATTTTTGGCCCCAACTAAAGGACTGGCGGCGGATGGAAAAGAGAGCCAAAATTTCCCCTTTTTTATTTTTTATCTTTTAAATTTATTTGGATTTATTTGTGTATTGATGAAATCTGTAGTCGGAAAGCATAAACTTTGTGTATAAGTTCTATGATCTCAGTTGGTTGATTGTATATTTCTTATACTCCGAGTTAATAATAAATTACGTGATTTTCTTTACCATATGATTGAGCTGGTATATTAGTGTGTTCTGAATCTGTTGGTGATTGTTTTTTTTTTGGTTTTTGGGAATGGGTTGCAAGTATTCAATTCTATTTTTCTTATTGTTTATGGTGGTTAGCATATATAAATATTTATTAATTTCGAAAAAACTGAATCGAATAGGAATGGAAACTAAATTGAATAAACTTTGTTTAGTTGGGAGAAAATATCATATATTTGGAAAAAATAAAATAAAGTAAAAAGTGATTAGACATCATAGTGGCGGTCTACTAAGATGGAAAATTTATAGCGGTATGCTTTTGTTACAATAACTAAAATATTAAAAAAATCGCAAACCAAAAGTCATAAAGATTTGCTTGATGTTGCTAGGGATTAAACTTGGGTCATCCATATGATATTGCAAGACTACTAACCACTATGCCACAACAACTTTGTAGATAATAAGATAAAAAAAATAATACTTAACTCCTGTCCGGGGTATACACCCGGACATAATTAACTGTCCGGACTTCCAGTTCGGACAGTAGACTGCTATTCGGACTGGAAGTCCGGACAAATAAATTTTGTCCAAACTGCCAGTCCGGACAGAATACTGCTGTCCGGACAGGAAGTCCGGACAGTTATGGACTGTCCGGACTACCAGTCCAAACTATGAGTTTTTTTTGGATTCTTAATTTTATCAATTCGCAATATTTCTAGGATTTTTAAGTAAGCAAAGATTTAATAAATTCAATTTTTAAATTTAATTTAAAAATTTAAAAAATTTTAAATTCAATTTTTAAATTTTATTTGTGAGATGATTTAATATGGGAAAAAATTTGATGGAATAGTTGTAGGTTTTAGGATTTTTTTTTTTTTTTTGATTCACTGAATTGCAGTTTGAGAAGAGAAAAAGAAAGAGGTTGAAGACAAGGGCAATTAAGTCCAAAAAAATCGATGGCAAATTTGTAATAAAATAGAAATTTTTAAGTAGGCTCACTAGGAAAAATGGTGTGCCCCTTTAGAAATTCCATTAATTGGGGCTTTTCTCGACTTGCTTGGAGGAAATTGGTGGGGGATCTCTCACCATCAGTACACGAACGGGCCCTTGCAGGCTGGCTTCTTATTGGTCGCATTAATTCTTCTTATCAATATATATCGACTTTGCACAATACCATACCATGAACCTTGACTCCACTCATTCTTACAATGACTTTAGATTTCTCGTCAAATCAACTAGATTAGTCAGGTCTGGCCTTCCAGAGCTGCACTAGTTCTAATATCCCCTCTTTTGTCCTGTTATTTATCTTGATAAGTCAAGGCAAATTAATTTGTTCTGTTAAGTCAAGACAAATTAATTTGTTTTGATAAGTCAAGACAATTCGTCAAGTTTTTTTTTTTTGGAAATGAAACGGTGAGCAATACCCGTTTCAGCGCCTGCGACTACTATCCCTTGTGGAAGTCTTAAAGTAACCGCGACAGTATTCCTGAGAGGAGTGATGTGGGAGGCTGTCTCTATATCTTCAAATGCTATTGTCCATAATAACACATCATTAGTAATATAGTAAATACAATTATCCAAACTATAAGCTGTATCACTAAACGTTCTTCTATTTCTCTTTAACCACATATTCCACACTATAACAGTTATGAATCTTCTGGACTCATTTAAATTTTATTTCTCATACGGAGAAACATCGTCCAGATTGACCCAATTTTAAATAAAACTTCAACTTTACACCCCCAAACCCCGAAATATTTTGAGTTTCATATCTTTACCCTTCAACTTTGAGCCTTTTGTATTTTAAATTTTTATAACTGATTTATTTTATATGTATTTCTGCTCCTCCTGAATAAAATACATAGGGCCACCCTTGATCTCAAGTGCATGAACAATATGAAATGTTATATATGATAAATTCACATTCGGAGATTCATTTGATTTAACCATTTAATCACAATTGTATGAATGATAAGATATGTTACATACATCAAGTTTTAGATTAGAAAGTTTTGCTCAGTCATGTCACTTTTTTCTATAGAAGGGTCCCATACATAAATGACTGTCCTCCAGTTGTACAAGACATCACCTACCATTTCAATTTTCAAATTTCTAAAATTCTAAACTTTAATTTATTATTTTCAAATGTTATATAACATATTTATGAACACAACTATTAATTGCAGATTAGAACAGTAAGATGTCATACATATATTTTTTTATTTCACAACTTTAATTACTACAAGTATATAAGTAGTTACAATAGTTGCTACAAAATTTCGTAACTACAAATATAGTTAAATAGTAGAAATCTCCACTTATAACATGTTAAAATACAAAATAACTTCCCTCAAGTCAAGATAATTAGGAACCATAGCGGAATGTTAAAGTTAAATTTTGCATTGAAATAGTTTGCAGTAGACGACCTGTTTGGTAGACATGAATTTTGATCTTGTAATTGCCTATTAGGTCGGGTTGTAATCTAGATTTCCCTTCACTAGTAGTGGAAAACCTTATATTAAGAGAAAAGAAAACATAGGGTTATTCCGAACCACTATAAAAATCTTGGTATGTTATGCTTGTGTATAATATCTATGGTTGCTTACTTTATTCCACTACATAATAACTGTGAAAAATCTGGTAGCAAACATATTCATTCCCTATCATACGTTAGCATGATCTTAATAGTGGTGTTAGAGCTTGGTTTTTAAGGCTAGAATAAATGACGAGTCTATATATCTCACACTGCAACTTTCCTTGAAGACCATGCAGTTAACTGACCCCCACTGTTTGATAACACAAGCTAAGGTTTTTTTATTGTCCACAGCCTATGATATTTTGAATAGCGCATAATTGATTACTATAATTTGAAGCAATCAAATTTAGGGACAAATGAGACTCAACTAATAAAAATAGTTCTTTTCAAATGCAAAACCATGGATGTCTTATACTATTCACTCACTGTTGAGGAATTTAATCATGTACCTATTTGTGTTACTATCAAAAAAATATGAAAAGTACTAGAAATTGCCTACAAGTGAACCTTGCAAGTTAAGAAAGTAAAATTGACGATGTGTATGAATGACTATGAAAACTTCAAGATGAAGTCCATAAAATCAATCTAGGACATGTTCACAAGGTTCATGGACATAGTGAATAAGACACGGGTCTTAAGAAAAGTTCGACGAGGAAATTCACAAATTTTTCACTTTAGAGCTAAATAAGTCTAATAATGCAAGTTACTCAACACTTCTTGACTGCTAGGAGTGTTTCTTTTATAGAAAAATGAATAAAAAATTGTCTAATGTCCTAGAGATGCTAAAAAAAAAAAAAAAAACTAGTTTGTATATTAGAATCACTTTCCCATAAACTCCCTATTGAAAAAAAGAAGTTTGAAATTAGATCTATAACAATAGCTTTTGAGAATGAACTACTCAAGTTCAAACTTTATAATTTAGAAACGACCACAAAAAATTTATTCTTAGATCTAAATTTAAATATGGTCTTAACTAGTCAGCGATTTTCTTTTTTTACTAGTCAAACTCACACACACATATATTTTTGGCAAAATTACTCAAATTGAGTCCCCACTGGGAGTTGAACTCAGAATCTTTCGTAAATTAGAGAGGGGTGGTGCCACTTGAGCCAAGGCTCATAAGCAACTAGTCAATGGTTTGCTAAAACTAAACAAGTACTTGAGTACTTTTACTCAATGAACAAAAGACATTATAACTTTCTTTTATAAAAAGCAATAACTTGACACTGCACACAACTGTGTATAGCACATCTTCAATTATATATACACTTTGTAGTCTAATGGGATCAGCTATCTAGTTTGTCATGTAATATAGGACTAAGATTGTTAAATAAATATGGGTACCAAAAAATATCATTTCTAAAGAGAGTGGAACTATGTGGATACTAGGTTACATATTAAATCTTTCTTGTAGGTGTGTTGGTAGGCAAGGGAGCAAGGCAACATATGGTATATGGATCTTGGCTATTCCCAACATATAATAATAGGTAACGAGAATCTATTTCTTAACCTGAAGAAGGAAGGTGGCAATATAGTGCTTGGCAATAATGACAAAGTTAAGGTTGAGGAGTCAACAACATAGATAATGATACTTCTAAGCTCTTTGATGGATTACTTGTTGACAGTATTATTTTTAGTGATACTAATAAAGATATTTGCCATAGGTTTGAAAAGCTGATGCAGGACAAATTGAACATGTCCATGATGGGTAAGATGAAGTATTTTTTTGGTTTCCAAGTCAAACAGTAAAGTAATGGCATCTTTATCTCACAAGAAAAATATGTCAAGAAGCTATTAAAGAGGTTTGATATAGATAGACTGAACGGCGACCATATCCATGAGCTCATCAACAAAGGTGACATGAGATGAGACTAGAGTTTTCGTCTTCAAAAAAAGGTAAAGAGGTATGATTGATAGTCTTTTATATATTGCAACACCCGTCATGCTATTATAATTTTTGTACGTTTATGTGCATGATTTCAGGCTAATAAGAAAGAATCATACGTGAAAGCATAAACGGATTTTCTGTTCCCTTCAGGGTACTCAGAAATTTGGATTATGATTTTCTAGTTGTGAGAACTTTGAGTTAGTTAGATATTCAGATAGTAATTGTGGTAAGTTTAACTAATAGAAAAAGCAGTAGTGGCATTGTGCACTTGTTAGGACACTATATCTTCATAGTCAAATAAGAAACAAAACTATGTAGCATTGTCAATCATTGAGACTGAGTATATTGTTTTAGGTAGTTGTAGACTTTGGACTAAGCTCTATGAAAGTCCCACCTAGATATGATAATAAGAGAAATATAGACTTGAGTGAAGTCGATATACCATTCGCTCACAAAATATATAGATGCTGGACATTACATTGTTAGGGACACATTGCAAAAAATGATTTAATAATTGAGCTTTTCCCTACAAATCAAATACTTGATGATATCTTCACAAAACCATAACCTGAGCAACATTTTACTCGTTTGAGACAAGAATTTGGTATTCTTTCCATAGATTTCTTGCATATTGTGTTTATGTAAATTAAAGTATCATATCATTTCATGATTTCTTGTTTTTTTGGTTTATTTCTAGATTTTATAGGTTTCTTTGTTACTGGTTCCTTTGGAACATGTAGGAGAAAAAAATTTGGAGTCAAGAAGAACTAAGCCACATGGGACGAACAGCCTCGCGCATGCGAGGCTAGTAGCCCGCACCTGGGCGATGCTAACAGCCTCTCGCGGGAATGACAGCCTTGCGCATGCGGGGCTAATCCAGTTTTCAAAGATTTCTTTTGAATTTTTATCAGAATTCCAACTCCAATTATAACTAATTACTCCGAATTGAAGATTTTAAATCCAACTGAAATACAAGCTCAGTTTTTAAATTGAGATGGAATTCTATTCTTATCTCCTAAGAAAATTTCTAAAACTATAAATAGGGGTCAAGTGAGGAGTTTTTAACTATAAATAGGTAGAATGAAGCCACCGGCTAGAAGCCTTTTTCATCAATTCTTCACATTCAAGACCAATTCAAGTATCAGATCATCAACGGAGTATGATGTTGATACTCCATAGCCACGTTAAGAATCCACATTTTTTGTAAAAGAGAGCGATAATTTATAAATCCTCTCGTTTGATTTTCTTTTACTTCTCTTTTATTTTACATTGAGATTTTAGTAATCATAAATCAATGGTAATGGAAGGAAGCGCGAGTCTTGAAGGAAACAAGCTGGCGACCATAGTTGGAGAAGCCTTCTACACTGACAAGAAGATCGTTTCCCAATCTGATGCTAAGAAAATTGGTAAGTCTGTGGAGATATTGGTCGTAAAAGTTGATTAAGCAAGATATGAGGAATACTTATCCTCTAGATCGGTAAGTCCGATCAAAATACGACTCCATTACTGCTTGAAAATCCTACGTACGAATTCAAATGATAATGGTACTCTTGTTGAATAGGAGCTACTTGAATCTTTGATTTCGAAAAAGGAAGGAGTCCAAGCGATGGTTTGAATGACGAGAGGATTCCCTTCGAATAGGAACTTATCGGATTTTCGAGTTCAGAACAAGAAGAAATCCAAACAACGAATTCGAATGACAAAGGGACTCTCGTTGGACAGGAGCCCCTTGGATCTTTGGATTTCAAAATTTTGGAAAAGGAAAAATCTCTTCCTATCATGGTTGCACAATACACCAAAGAGAAGCCAAGATCTAGCTTGACCAGAACTCATATTCAAAATTGAATCCATCGAGCACGACAAAAATTCTCAAAAATCAAATCTAGAATGAATCTGGATAGGCTAATCTACCCAGTGTAGAGATGTTGGAACGCTAGTCTAATCAGCCCAGTGTAGCTTTACCCAAGGCTATTTCAAAACGCCAGGCTAATCAGCTCAGAGTAGCTCTACGCAAAGCTATTTCTAAACGCAAGAGTAATTAACCCAACGTACAAAAATTGCAATGCGAGACTAATCAGCCCCGTGTAGAAGGTTCTAAACACGAGGCTACTCAGCCTCACGCACAGAAAGCAAAACACAAAGCTATTCAGTCCCGCGTAAAAAGTCCAGAACATAAGACTGAGCCTCAGCTCCGTGAAACACGTAGAAAGACCAGAACAGAATACTGATTAAGGCAGAGATTCCATTCTTCCATGCCCGCAAACTTCTATAAACATAACAAGGAGTCTCGCAGAGGCCATAATGAAAAAGAAGTTTACTCCAAAAGGGTAGTCCTTTCAACACCTCAAGATCAAGAAACCGATTTGCGAGAATTCCTCACTAACAAGAGGATGGCACAATCATGTCCACTGTGCCGATGTGAGCAAATAATCTTCACAGTACTTATCAATTGCCATTGTCGTCCACCTAGACCTTCGGTTTTCAATCATATAACCAAACCAAAGAATAATACACTTAAAAGAAGGCGTGTTCAAAGACGAAGTGTCACCACTGACAAAGAACCTCTTTTCATGACTTCAAATATGGTGAACAAAGGAAATAAATCACGTGGCAACAAGTATTCATCTGATACGGAAGCACATCATTATACGCGGCTCAGGTCAGGGATAACAGCTCACGAAATTAAAAGAGGTTGGCGGGGGGTTCAAATGAAGAACATGAAGGAGATAGTGATCATTCAGCTATTGCAACACATCGGTCATATGAGTCTTTCCGATTTGAAGAAACAATGGTCCATATAACAGAGAGCTTTAGTGAAATGAACTAGAGGCTAGAAGTTTAAGAACACTTAATTCAAGAACAACAAAAGGGTCTTGACAAACTTCAGATACTGCTTCTGAAGGTGGTGGAGAATACACACAAGAATTCGAAAGATAAGATGGAAAAACCCTCTAACGAACCACCAAAGAACGATGGTGAGACAACTGGTGATCTAGGAAAAGAAGATGATTTTAATTTTGTGATAGACCTACATGCAGAAAAGATACAAAAGATGCAGGACCAGTTCCTGATACATAGAAAAGACCTGCAAGAAGTTGGAGTTACTAAGCCATATCCAGTGGAGTGGGAATTGGCTCCTTTTCCCGAAAAGTACAAGCGTCTGAAGTTAAAGTCTTTTGGTGAAAAAAGTTCTCCCAACTAGCATCTATACTACTTATTGTCACAAACAAGTCATCTTATGGGGAATGATCCTATAATGACCAAGATTTTTGCAAATACTTTGAGAGGGCCTGCTTACATGGTTTATGTAGTTGCCCCTAGGGACCATTAACTCTTGGTCTGACGTGGAGAAAAAATTTCTGCATCACTTTTTCATGGATGACATGGAGATCTCAATCCATACTCTCCTAGCAAACAAACAAAAAGAAGATGAGACCGTAAAAAGTTTTGTAGAATATTTTCGAGAGATGTCACTGCTATATTTGTATGGCATGTCACAAGAAATGCTAGTGAAAACTTGCAAACACAATCTCCAAAACAACTTCTCATTAAAATTGGAATGGTAGAGTCCAAAACTTAGAAAGATCTGGTAAAACAAGGAGAGCAAGTGGAGAATATAATCTAACATATCGATGAATACCATGTCTAGAGAAGAATATCCACAAACCGGCCATAGCCACAATCATCCCACCCTAAGAGAAAAGAAGTAATGACTACAAGGCCCGCTATAAACCAAAAGTCACAGAATAATCGAGACTACTCTAGATCGCAACATGCATACGATTTCAAAGATGAGCAAGTAGTCATATTTTTTCACCTACTGAATAAAAGAGGATGCTTAAGTTGCCCAAAAATCGAAAGTCAGAGGAAGTTGGAACGACAGATGATCCCAAGTATTATCTTTACTATCAAAATATTGGATACCAAAGCAAAAATTGCTATGTTATGAAAGACAAAATTCAGGCACTCATTGATGCAAAAGTGATCCAATTGAGACCAAAATAGAAAAAGTGTCTGCAAATACGGCTACAATTATCATGGGATCATTGAAAATTTCGGCCAGTTTAACTCAAATCCCTTTGGAAAAGATGGTGATGAACTACGATCTGCATAATTTGAAGCAAAATAGACTCTCCCCGATTTCTACCAAACAAGGAGAAATCACGGAAGTACACCTAAACTTGCTGAAAGACGAATAATAGACTTTCTTAGCCAATTCATGAAAAATTAAGCAAAACACTCGATCGATGCTAGCACAACAAAAATTGAACCCGCTGGAGTCCCTGGTGAGCACGGGCAGCTGGTACTGGCAAGCATACTCTCCAAGTATGCTCCAAACCACAGTAGCGACCAAGTCGTCCTTATTCACTAACAGCCGGATTGGGCCAGGGCTGCCGAAGATATTGACTATGATAAGCACTCACAGCTTCTGTTGCTTTTGCTAGCCATTGAAAATTTTTGTGTGATGACTGGAAATTTGATGGCTAAATGAGTGCTATATAAAGAAAAAACAAAAAGAAAAAAAGAAAGAAAAAAAGAAAAAAGAAAAAAAATAAAAAAGTATGTGTGTGTGTGTGTGTCTATATATATTATATATACATATACACACACACACACGTAATAATTTTGTTGCCCAATGTCACCAAGGAAACGGGAAACTCAAAATTTCTTGTCAACCCTATCATACTGGGGGTAAGAGTATGAATTAATAGCCTAAAGATCAATAAGCAATAGGAAGAGGAAATGTTTAACATTTAAATCCAAACAAAATTCTCGACAACTCATTATACTAAGAGAAATAACATGGCTAACCCAACGCAAACAGCGATTGGTAAAAACATACCAAATCTGTTGATAATTGGAGATTTGCAAAAAATTCCATGACATATATGTTGTTATAATATCCTTACTCAATTACAAGAATACTTCACAACCCAATGCCAATAAAGCAAAGGAAAGAGAGGGAATCCTCGACAATTTATCATGCTGAGATAAAAATCATGAACTGTCCAATGCTGTTAAAACAAAGGGAAGAAAAGAAATTCTCACAAACCCATCATACTGAGGTAAATATACGAACCACCCAATGCTGCAGAGTAACGGGAAGAGAGTAAAATTCTCGCCAACCTTATCATACTAAGGTAAAAGTATGAAAACAACAACCCAAAGCTCAAAAAACTATGGGAAGAGGGAACACTTGGCATCTAAGCCCAATCAAAATGCTGGACAACTCATCATGCTGAGCGAAATAACTTGGCTAGCCAAGTGCAAATGGTGATTGGTAAAGACACGTAAAATCTGTTTATAATTGGGGGTTTGCTAAAAATCTCATGAATATGTCACAATAAACTCTTACCTCTGATAGCGAGATTTGAACTATCTCTAACATATCACTTCATATAGACACCTATCACAAAACTGTCATGTTAAACTTATACCTCTGACAATAAGATTTGAATTATCTCTCCCATCTCACAGAATCGTTTCATAACACACTTTGACAACAATTGTTTTGTGATCCTGATCCAATCACTAGCTCTGTCTACTTTCCAGACAAGTCACATTATGATCCTGACTCGATCATTAATTCTATTCAGGCGAATTACTTCGTAGGCATGTCAGCCATACCTCTGTTTGCGATCATATGATTCTGATCCGATCACCGATTCTGTTTGCTTTCTAAGTGAGTCACTCAATAATCCTGATCCAATCATTGATTCTATCTGTTTTCCAGACGAATCACCTCATATGCATGTCAGTCATACCTCTATCTGTGGTTTTGTGATCCTCACCCGATCACCAGCTCTAGGCAAGTCACCTTATAATCCTGACCAGATTATCAGTTCTGTCTGCTTTCCAGTCAAATCACCATGTAGGCATGTTAGTCATACTCTATCTATAGTTTTCTAATTCTAACCCTATTACCGGCTCTATCTGCTTTCTAGGCGAGTTATCTTCTAATCTCATATCGATTTTGTCTGTCATCCAAACAAATCACCCAAACTCTGTCTGTTATTCATCGAAACTCAACTTGTTATGGCCACACCATACCCATAGCAAGTTTTATCTTCTGCAACTCTACCCTCCAAAAATTCACAAATCTATAATTCATATTTTTACCTCGACTCTGTCTGTTATCTAGGCAAGTCATTCCCATAGCGATCATTAGAAAAAAAGAAAGAAAGAAAGATCACCTAGCTATGGAAGTGACACAACCTCGGCAAGCTCCATATGCAACAAATCTCCTTTTTAGGACAAAAACGAAGTAAGAAAGTGACAAAATACACTTATTATTTATCAAAACAGAAAACAAAGAAAGGAGAGGATGATGTAATGAAAAGAGACTTAAGGATTCCAAGGGCCTTTAAGCTTGCCTCTGTCTCCTCAATGGCCTCTCGACGGGTGCTCTCCACTGATGTTAACACTTGACAGCGCAACTTGTCTTCATTAATGGCCAGCTGCTGAGTAGCTTGAGCTCTGGCCTCTTCGATTACCTTGTTCTACATTTTTACCTCTTGTTGAAGCTGTCTATCATGTAAAACAAGTTTGTCTTGCCTTCTCATCACCTCATCCTACTTAGCTTGGGTGGCCTCTAGTATGGCTTGAGCTTTGGCAAAAGCAGCCTTGCATACAAAAGAAACTTGTGTGATGGAAACTTGAAGAGCTGAGTCCAAAGTATTTCAAAACTTGTTAGAAATCAACAAATGAGGTTTTGCAAAATTTGGAGGGGGTCTTGTAGGAAGAAAAATTTGGAATCAAGAAGAACTAAGCCACACGAGGCAAACAGCCGCACGCACGTGAGGCTAGTAGCCTTGCGTATGGCTAACAGCCATGCACGAGGCTAATAGCCTCGTGCGGGGATGACAGCCTCGTGCACGCGAGGCTAATCTAGTTTTCAAAGAGGGTTTCCTTTTACTTTTTTACCAGAATTCCAACTCCAATCATATCCAACTACTCCGAATTGAAGATTTCAAATCCAATTGAAATACAAGCTCAGAGATTAAATTGAGATAGAATTTCATCCTTATCTTCTATGGAAACTCCTAAAACTATTAATAGGAGTCAAGAGTTGAGTTTTTAGAATCTTTGGAGATCTTTGAGTTGATTTTCTATGCTAGGGAACACCGACCAGCAGCAAGAAGCTGCCGGCCAGAAACCTTCTTCATCAATTCTTCATATTCAAGACCAATCCAAGTATCAGATCGTTAACGGAGTACAAAATCGACGCTCCATAGCCATGTTAAGAATCCACATTTTTTGTAAAAGATAGCGATAATTTATAAATCCTCTTGTTTGATTTTCTTTCGCTTCTCTTTTATTGTACATTGAAATTTTTGTAACCATAAATCAATGGCAATGGAAAGAAGTGTAAGTTTTGAGGGAAACATAACATGCACTGAAAAAGTAAATATAGAAATTAAAAAACACAAAAATGGGTCTCTTGTATGTCTATTTTTGGTTGATCTGTGACATAATTTCTTGATTGCACATAGGATTGTATTAAATTTTCTGAGTCTTCATTTTCGATTACTATATGTGTATATTGACGACTTCGTATGACTTACATTCTTGATTATAGTTTTACTTTTCATAATCTCCTAACATGTGCATATCAGTCATTCCAATAATTCAAAATAATTTGTCTTACCACGATTCTACAAAAAAAAAAATTCCCTTCATATTCGGTATGTATATAATCACAATGATTTCTAACTCATGATACAAACACATGCAATGGAAATATATGAATCAAACATTCAAGACGACTACATAAAAAATGATGGTATTAAATGCAATACACTTATCCTACATACAAATAAAATGAGATATTATAAAAGTTGTCAAATACACACTCGTGAATGTAATTATTTGTATGTAATTTCAAAGATATCAATCATGCACTGAACAATTATGTTCAAAGATACTGTGTTTTCACGCACAAATCACCATCAATCCTACTTGTAAGTTTGATTTGGCTAAAGTATTTAGGATCTACACCTTTGTCTCTATATGAAGTTGAAATTTATTATATATTGATCATCATCATCAACTATGGTTAATTTCATGCTTCGCATATTTGTATAAGTGATTTATGATTTTCCATATTTTTTAATGACAACATTTGTGCTTTAGCATATTGATATGAGTTATATTAATGGAGACTATATCTTGTACCGAAATGTACTAGTTGACCTTATTTTTTATTGCATAATGGTGATAAACAACTGTGATATTCGCTCATGGACTCACGAATTATTCTCTATTTTCTCCATTATGAATTAATATTTATGATTTTCATCTTCTAATAGTCATTTTGGTATTATTTCTTGTTTCTATCTCAATTATGATATAAATTACATATTCCTCTAGTATATCCTTTACTAATAACAAAAGAGGAAGAATAAATTAAAAAATTAATTCACATATTAAAGGTGAGTGAGAGAGAGGAGAGAGAGAGAGAGAGAGAGAGAGAGAGAGAGAGAGAGAGGAGAGATTGATTTGCTAACTCATTTGTTTGCTTGAGTCACAATCATGTTGGTATACTCATGCTTAATATCATGAATTATGATGTTGCACATCACATTGTTATATATTTTTTGATTATACAATAGTTTTTCAATGGATTAATTTGTTATTGTCAAAACGGAAAGGTTGCTAGGTGTATGTCCATACATGATCCTAATTTATTCAATGACAAACTCTATTTGCAGTATAATATGTGTGATGGAGTATGTGTAGGCTAGGTGGTTGCGTAGGCGAATAAATCAAGATGATGATCGATATAATTGATATAATTGACACGGCTGATACAACTGATACAGTAAATTTGATAGAGATACAACCCATATCTCATGATAAAGTCAACTATAAGTTGTGGAACTCAGAATGATTTTCATAATGCAGCCAAGGTGAGCAAAATCAGAGTTGAAACAAAGAAGTTATGGAGATTCCAAGATGTTGTTGCACAAGTTACAGGAGACCAGTTACCAATAGGTCTACTGGTAGCTAGAGATTTTGAGAGCAATAACATATTAGCTACCAATAGACTTACATACCTCAAAACAAGGAGGTGCAATAAGCCAGTACTTACTGGCATTACCAAAAGGTTGGTAATTTTTGAGAAAAATTCAATTCGATATGACCTATCAGTGCATCTACAGGTAGGGTTACCAGTAAGTCAGTGCACAACTATACACACGCACACACACACACACACAGAGAGAGAGAGAGAGAGAGAGAGAGAGAGATGCATCAGATCTGTATAAGGATTTGTAGAGGAAGTGAAAAATAGGTCTTTTGAAGATTTTTCCAGAGGAGCTTGAAAATGTATTTGGTGATTTTCAGCGAGCTTCTTCATTATCTGCGCACTCTCAAAGGCATCCTACAATATTAAATCAAAATCTTTGGGGAGTATTTCATAACTGGAGTTCAAATTTATTCTCGTCTTCAATGAGTTCCAGTCCTTTTGAAGACAATTATATGACTATAAGATATTTTCAACTTGTGCTTAATTGATGAATTAGAATGCAAGTCTCAAACTTTATTGTCTATAATCTGTATGATTGTTTGTGATCCACTCAAGTATGGGTTAATTGAGGTGTTTAATATCTATTGACTGGAGTTTATATGGTATACTCAAGCTAGGGTAATTGAGAAACACTTGTGAGATGCTAGGATTACACTCCATGTTGGAATAGTTTACACTAGACAACTTGTTGGGTAGACTAGGGTTTCAGTCTTCTAACTACTTACTAGATTGGATTATGGTCTAGGTTTTCCTTCACTAACAGTGGAAGCTCCTTTGTTAAGAGGGAAAATAGATGTAGAATTATCCCAAACTACTATAAAAATCTTGGTATGTTCTGCTTGTAATTGATATTTGTGATTACTTATTTTATTCTGCTACATTAACTGTATTAATTTATTAAGTAAAATACTGGTAGTAACCCTATTCATCCCCTCTAGGAGTTGTATACATACTCTATACAATCCTAACACTAACATGATCTATGCCCAACTCGAATGTCTTAACTAGCTAATATACATCACAGAAAATAATGATCCATAAGAATGGCTTTGTAAGAGTCCCAAAGTAGACCTAATACAAGGTCCAAGCCAAGGCTTGGTACTACCATATATGGCCAAACTGGGGAGTTTCCAAAGGAGCACACCAATTTGCCTAGTGAGCCCACTTTTCAGTGCTTTTTTTGTCCGGGCTTAAAGCCCGGACATTTATAAAGTGGGCTCACTAGGAAAAATGGTGTGCTCCTTTGGAAACTCCCCCAAACTGTTATTCACACTCTCCCATTTTATATATTGCATTTACTATTTTTAACCAACTCCACGTCTTATGGTCACTTACATGAACATCGAAGGGTTTTTAATGAGGGCCCCATGTCAACCTCAATGCTACAGGTTCTTGGCGCAAGTATCACTATTGATATGAGTGCTTGAGGGTCAATAAGAGAAGCATATATAGCTAGCCTACCTCTTCAGCATCCTTCACAATTTCTTTGTAGAAACACTACATAATATTATGGAGGAGATATCGTTTATAGAGAACGCAAGTTGGAGCTTCAGTTGTAGGACCTCGATTCATGTAACTGGCAGCTACTCTTCCTATCAAATATTACTGCAAACTAATTTTGATGACTGGTTGTTAAGCTTATGATCAGACAATGAGACTAAGAAAATAAATGGAAACTTCACTTGAGAACTTCTGAAACGGGGTCTAAGACAGGGGGACCCTCTCTCCCCGTTATTATTTGTCCTAATAGCAGACGGGTTAAATTCTATGCTTCAGAAACTGAAGAAGAAGGAAGAGATATCAGGACTCCTAGGGGCCCCCAATATGTCCTTTGTTAATTTGCAATATGCAGATGACACGTTGATCTTTGGAAGGTGTAACTTGCAAGAGGCTATAATCATAAAATGGGCGCTATGCTGTTATGAAGCTTGGTCGGGCCTAAAAATAAACTTTAATAAGAGTTCTTTGATTTGCTTGGGTGTAAGAAACTTATACATGCAACTAACCCGGGACATGCAACTAACCCGGGAGGTATTTCATTGTAAGGAGGAGTATTTCTCGATCACATACTTAGGAATACCGGTGACTTCAGGAAAACCAACGGCAAGGGATTGGCCCCCCCTTCTGGACTGTTTTGAGAAGAAGTTGGACGGCTGGAAAGGAAAATACCTGTCACTAGGAGGGAAGGTTGTAATACTCAATGCGGTCCTTTCCTCACTTCCGCTATACTTAATGTCCTTTTTCATAATGCCAAATTGGGTGCGAGCGAAAATTGACCGGATCAGGAAAAGATTTCTTTAGAATGGAGTTGTAGATTCATCTAATAAATACCACTTAGTCCAGTGGGGTTAGGTGTGTAGGCCAAAAGAGGCGGGAGGGTTAGGGGTCATGGATCTCAGGACTTTTAACTTGGCACTCATGACTAAATGGTGGTGGCATCTAATCACACAGAATCAGGGTTCATTATAGAGATTATTACTTAACAAGTATGGCCTGAAGGGAGGTACATTGTATGAGGAAATAAAGAACAAATACAATAACTCAGCCTTTTGGAAAGGAATGTTAGTAGTTCGACATTTAGTTTGCTATAGCTTGGAATACAAACTGGGAAAGGGTAATAAGATAGCCTTTTGGCACGACAGATGGTGTTCGTAACTCACTCTTAAGACATTATACCCAGATGTTTTTCTAAAAGCTAATAATAAAAACGCCAGGGTTTGTGACTATTGGGGCCGATCAAGATGGAGGTGGAACTCAACGGCATTATGTGGTCAGGATTTTGTAAGACTAAGACTTCTTAAACAGTCTCTGATCAATTTAATACCATTGCCATTAGAAGAAGATAGACCAGTCTGGAGATGGAAGAAGAACGGTAACTTCACAGTAAATTCCACATATCGGCATTTCATAAATGGTGGAACCATATCTGCAAATACGGCATGGGTCTGGAGAGTCAAATGCCCTCAAAAGATTAGATTTTTCCTTTGGTTACTTTGCAAAGATGCTATCTTAATCTGGCCAAAGCTCCAAAAAAGAGGCTGGATTGGCCCCAATATATGTTCCCTATGCAAGAGGGACACGGAATCAAGCAAGCACATTATAAGGAATTGTTCGTTTTCTAAAAGTACATGGGAGAGATGTGTCAGGGCATTAGGATTGAATATCGGAACTATCCTAGATGAATCTATTTGGAGAAATCTAGATAGGGGGGAACCTGGTAATCACAGACTTAGAAGTGTTATTACGGCATTTTGCTGGAACATGTGGAGAGAACGAAATGATAGATTATTTAATGACAAATCCCATACCATTGAATTTTGTGTGCGACTCATTGTTCATGATATCATTATTTGGACAGGTGCACATTCGGATGAGGAGAGACTTCACCTATCCAGTGGCTCTTCGAGAGAAGATATGGAGGTCATGCCGTCAAATGAGACGTAGGGATCTATACCAGAGTTGCAAGGACGGATGGACTTATCACGAAATGGCTGTCTCGCTAGATCACTGTACTTTTATTTTATTTTATTTATTTGCTTTTTTTGTCTTGTAAACTTATTATTGGGTCACTTCCCTAGTGGACCCTGACTATCTTTGTTCTGTTATTTTCTTTTTAATGGAATGCAGAGAAACTTCCCGCGGTTTTATCGTCAAAAAAAAAAAACTTCACTTGAGAACATGCCTTAAGAAATAAACATTAGGTAAGGAAAAAACGAGCAAATACTACTTTGTCACTAAAACGAATTATAATTATTTTACTGGTCTTGATTCAATTATCGAAACAAAAAGAAATAGGGGAAAACATGAAGAAGGCTAATTAGGAGTTGGTACCATGAGTCCGAAATTGAAGCCGAGGACGACAGTGGTGGCAATGGACATGGAGGCGAACTCGAGGTCCCCAAGGTGGCCGGCGAAGGCCTGGCTGATGGCGTACATGCTGTAGTTCACCAAGCGGCTGAACATGGCTGGGCCGACGATCACCCACAGCTTCTTCGACTCTATCCACACCTTCGGCCACAGCCCTAGCTCGTCGTGGTCTCCTTCATCTCCTCTATTCAAGAGTGGGGCCCTCTTCTCTCCCCTCTCCATTGCTTGTTTGGTTCGATCGGTTGTGGGTCTGATGAGAACTGAGAGCTAGCGGAGGAGAAGTTTGAGTTGGCTTTTTAATGGGGATGGATAGGCCCGCTGGGGATTGAAACATTTGTGGTTTTGTGTGTATGTTTAGTCAATTATCAAAATAATAAAGTAATAAAAGTGATTTGAATGCAGTTTTATGGTGTAGTGAGATGCTCAGGTCAAGTATGGCTAAAGTGGAAGTGACGTAGCTAGTTGCGGGTAATATGGAACTCTGTGTTACTATCTATCAGTTCTGGCCTATTTTAATAAGGGTGAGCAAATTTTCCAAAAAAAACGAGCCGAACTGCTAAATCGAATCGAACCGAATTGATCGGTTCGGTTAGATCGCTTTTCGGTTCGGATGCAAAATCGAAAATTTATTCGGATATCGGATCGGATTTTGATGGCTTGAGTGCTAATCGAAACAGACCAAAAAAATCGAATTTGTATAAATATCAAATCTGCAAACTCTACCCGACCCTTCTCCCTAATCTAAAACCAAAAATTCTCTCAATTCTCTCTCCCGAGCCCTAATAAACCCTCCCCAGTGCCAAAAAAATTCCTTCCTCCTCTTGGCCATCCAAGCCTCTCTCCTCCGCCGATCCCTCTTCTCCTCCAACCACCACCTCCGCACCCTCCTCATCTCCTCTCTCTCCTCCTCCAACCTCCTCGCCGCCCGCTGCCTCTTCGCCCTCCGCACCTCCCAAGCTTTCCTCTGCAACTCCATGATTCACTCCCTCTCCTGCTCAAGTCCTGCAGTGCCTTGGCTACTGGAGAGAACCCCAATAACTCGATGTTCACATCATCCAAATAGGTTTGTATGGACACTTCTTCTGTGCAACTGGGTTGGTTGACATGTACTCTAGGACCGGAGACATGGGCTTTGCTGGCAAGGTGTTTGATAAAATGTCTGATAGAAACCTGACTTTTTGAAATCCAGAAACTGAATTTCCGCCCAAACCGAACTGAATTTTCGATTTCGGTTTCAGATTTGAAAAGTCGATTTGGTTTTCGGTAAAGATTTTTCTGTCCAAACCCGAACCGAACCGACCGATAATCAACCCTATATTTTAAGGTCAGATGTTGCTTTTTTGTCAGTAACTGGTTTGCCCGGATTTAGAAATCGACAACATAACCATCCTCTATTTTGAGTTTACGTGAAATGATTGGTATCAATGGCGGACATAATATGACGAAAAATAAATGACGGACATGTTGAATTCATTCACTAATTTGAACCTTAAATTGAGCCAATTCACTAGTTCAAATTAAATGAATTAAGTGAATTGAAATTGGCTTCAAAAGTTGAGTACATAGCAAAGGAACAAAAAGGGAAGATGAAAAGATAGTCCCACATGGGATAGGGGAATGTAAGGATGTGGGTTTAAATATGATAGCTTGCTCCTTTACTTTGCTTATGTAAGAAGAGGAAAACCATGAGCACCACGGGTGGTGCTACGTTTGGTGCTATTGGATTCGGGTTGCCTCTATTGGGTTCAGAACTGAATGAATTCGACCTGCACCCGTCCCGTCAGTCAAGAGTCGTTGAAGTCTAACGGTCGGCGGTCCAACAGTCACCGGCCGCCGTCAACGGTTGTCGTTAAACGGTCACGACTGTTGAAATCTCAACCGTTGCGACTGTTGAAAACCTATAAATAGGGTCTGGGTCAGTGTTTCAAACTACACGTTTTTTCTTTTCTCTTCTCTTTCTTCTTCTGCAGACAGAAGTTCCAGAATTTCTGTCTACATAAGAACTCTGTTCATCAATTCAATAAGTTCAGTCCTGCATAACATAAATCAGAGAGAACCTCTATCAGATTCGCCAGAGCAGAGGGATTGCAGCTTCCTTCCCTCTGCAGATCGATCGTTGTATCCTGGGAGATCGACGTCCAAGAAATCCAGAAGCAAGCAGTGGAGGACGAATCGATTTTAAGGAGTTAGTGTCCAACACTAGCCTCGATCTTCATCCAATCTACTTCCTGTCATCTTCCAGTCTTCTTCCAGTCTTCCTGCAAGCTTCTGAACCAGGTTTTTCATAATCCAGTTTCTTATTTTTCTGATTAGGATAGTATACTAGATAAAGAAGAACAGTTTGATGGTTTTTCTTCAAACAGTCTTCTTCTACTTCAAAACTGGAAATATATAAATCTAATTACAGAATTAATTTCCTGCAAGATAACAGTATCAATTCTGTGTATATGCTCTCTTGTGTTAATTGTGTTAATCTAAAACAATTCTGTATGCTTCAATTTGCAACCACAGAATTAGTAACCTCTACTTTACATTAAATATACTACTGTAAATATACCAACAATCTTAAAATCGATTATTGCATGTTTTAGATTAACTTTTTAAGAATACAGTTTGAACATTTTTAGTTTGAACCTACACTCTTAAAGTCAATCTTCGTACTTGTTTTAGATTAATTTTTTAAGAATACAGTTTAAACATTTTGTTTAGAACCTACATTCTTAAAACTGATTTTTTGAATTCTGTCAAAATACCATAAATAAAGAATACTGTTATCAATTAGAACTCTGTTATAATAGTATTTAATCTTTAAACTGCTATTTCGTTTTAGATTAAAATACTGTCATCAATCACTAGTAATCTAGATTGCTTCTGAAAAATTTCTATTTGGTGATTTGGAGACTAGTAATCTTAATTGCTTCTGGAAAAAGAATAGATAATTTCTGGTTTGTGATTTGGAGTGTTGATTGTTTTTCAGTTTTATTAGAAAGTTAAAATTTATTACAAGACATTAAGATAGATAATTTCAATATTTGTAGATGGCTACTACATCTGATATGTCCACTATGATAACTCATATCATGGTTACTCCAACTGTGCCTTCAAGCCAGTACGAGAAACAAGAGAAGTTCAGTGGCTCAGATTTTAAGAGATGGCAACAGAAAATGTTGTTCTATCTCACTACAATGAATCTGGCCAAGTACTTGAAGGAGACTGTGCCTACTCTTGTTGAAGATGATCAACAATCTGTGAAGGCGGTTGAAGCATGGAAACATGCGGACTTCTTGAGTAAGAACTATATCCTCAATGGTTTGGACAATATACTGTATAATGTATATAGTTCAGTTGCTACTGCTAAGGAACTTTGGGAGTCCTTAGACAAGAAATATAATACATAAGATGCCGGCTCTAAAAAATATGTAGTCGGTAAGTTTCTGGATTATAAAATGGTTGATTCTAAAAATGTAATCAACCAAGTACAAGATCTTCAAGTGATCATTCATGAAATTCATGCTGAAGGTATGACTATTAGTGAATCTTTTCAAGTGGCTGCTGTTTGCCCGAAAATTGAATCTTTGATTCCATTGCAAAATTGATTGATTACAAGGAAATTGAGATTACAAAAAATATCGAGAAATAACAAGAACGGGAATATTAATGGATTCCCTTTTTTATGTGGGTTCGGGTGGCGGTGGAGTCTCGTTGCTGCCTCCGTTGACCGTCTGACCAGGAGAAGATGGCTCTGCTCTTTTCTTTGATCTCACGAGCTCGCCCGAAATTTTCCCAAAGTCCAAGAATCCAAAAGTCAAAAGTCCCTTCTCCCGTTAAATTCCTGTATTTTATAAACCGAAGAAGCTCCAAATCTGGCTCAATTTTCTCCTGAAAAATCGGATCACGGATTATCAGTCCAAAAATAGGAAACAAATCAATGAGAAACAACGGAAAACAACCCGCGGGTGGCAACCCGCGGGATCGCCCCCGCGGGTTGCCACCCGCGGGAGGATCCCGCGGGTTGCAACCCGCGGGAATCTTCCCACGGGTGGCAACCCGTAGGGGCTCCGGCGGGTTGCAACCTGCGGGTGCTCCCGCGGGTGGCATCCCGCAGGGGTCCCGCGGGATGCAACCCGCGGGTGCTCCCTCGGGCACTGGCGGGATGCAACCCGCTGGTGTGCCCACTTAGCAAAAATTGATTTTTTATTTTTTTCATTTTTATTTTTATTTTTATTTTTTGGTATCTACATAACCCCCTCCAAAGTTTTCGAAGTTCTATATTGAACCGTACTGAATTTCGAAATACTTTGGATTCTTTAATTTTGGTTATAAACCTTTTAAAAGATTTGGTCGATAGAGATAACTGTTAATATATTTATTTATTCCATAACAAGCAGAGGTATGATTTTAACGTACTCATTAGAGGACAAGCAGAGGTATAATGTTAATGTGCTTATTTTAGGTCAAGCAGAGGTATAATATTAATGTGCTTATTTTAATCCTAACCATTCAGTGACATCTAGTATGACGAATCAGGAAAAGACAGAGGTGACATTAAACGTGTCTTAGAGCTTAATCTATTCAGAGGATCTGGTCGTGATAGGGACAAGCTGACTAAACAGAGGTGACGGTTAACATATTTAGTTTTGGAATCGGACTATCAGAGGTAACTGTTAACTTGATAGGGAGATGATTTTCGTCAGAGGTGATTTTCAACTTAACGATATCAAAAGCACGTTCATCAGATGTTGTAATGTTGGACTTGATGAAGTGTGAATTTTCTTTTCTGTCAAAGGTGAAATCTTAACGTGACAGGGGATTTAATCGGATCTTGTCTCATTTGATTTTGAATTATGATGTCAGAGGTATGATTTTAACTTGACTAATATTTTGGAGTGTCGCTTGCTCTGTTGGAGCAAAATGACAAGAAAAGTTTTGCTGTCAGAGGTGAAACTTAAAGTGACAGGAGATTTATCTGATTAGGATTTTTAGCAAACCCCCAGCTATCAACGGATTTGATTAGTTTTTACCAACTACCGTTTGAGTTGGGCTAGCCATGCTATTCCCCTCAGCATGGTGAGTTGTCAAGAATTTCGTTTGGGTTTAAATGCCAAACTTTTCATCTTCCCTTTGCCTTAGCAGTTTAGGGCAGTGATGCATTCTTATATTCGGATAAGAATACTGTTGTGACAGATTTGTCGTGGGATTTTTAGCAAACCCCCAGCTATCAACGGGTTTGATTTTGCCTTTACCAACTACCGTTTGAGTTGGGCTAGCCATGCTATTATCCTCAGCATAATGAGTTGTCGAGGGTTTCGTTTGGGTTTAAATACCAAACTTTTCCTCTTCCCTTTGCCTTAGCGGCGTTGGGCAATTCATACTTTTACCCCCAGTATGGTAGGGTTGACGAGAAATTTATTCTCTCCCCGTAGCCTTGTCGGCGTTGGGTGATTCATACTTTTTACCCCCAGGATGGTGGGGTTGGCGAGAAATTTATTCTCTTCCTGTAGCCTTATCAGCGTTGGGTAATTCATGCTTTTTACCCCCAGCATGGTGGGGTTGGCGAGAAATTTATTCTCTTCCCGTAGCCTTGTCGGCGTTGGGTAATTCATGCTTTTTACACCCAGCATGGTGGGGTTGGTGAGAAATTTATTCTCTTCCCGTAGCCTTGTCGGCGTTGGGTAATTTATTTTTTATTTTTTATTTTTTTCTTTATATATATATATATATATATATATATATATGGGGATTTAAATTAACCGCCTTGAGCCCATTTTTTGGGAATTGTTGTGAGCCCAAATGGTACCTTTAGACCTCACACATTAAATGTGTCGGAGTTAGCTCTAACTCCTTTTTTGTTCAGCTTTGAGCTGAACTGCTCCAGCGTCAATCAACGCTTGAATTTTATCTTTTAAGATAAAACAATTTTTTGTGGGGTGACCTACAATCCGATGGTACAGACAGTAATTCGGATCGTTAGTTTTCCCTACTTCTTCAGGTCTCTTGCTCTCCGGCAATTTAAGCATCTTGCGTTTGGTGAGCAGATTGAACATAGTAGCAGTATGTTCATCCTTGAACGAATACTGCTTTTGAAGTTTGGGCGACTTTGCTGTGTTGCTTGTAGTTGGCCATGGTTTCTGCTTCAGTGTACTTTCTACCGCCATTGCCGTTATGTCTTTCCCTTTTGAACGGGAAAAATGGAATGGAGATTCGTTTGCACCGTCTCCGGTTGCAGACTGTTGCATTTCGAGACGTCGAAGCATTTCTTCGGCCTGTTCGCCCTGCTTAAGCAGATCCTTCCATGACTTGGATTCGACGGAACCCATCTTGTCTAAGATATCGGTCAACAAGTTATGTCTGTAGGTTTCCACAAGCGTATCCTGCGTCATGCCATGTGGGCATCGAACGGAAAGTTCTCGGAACCGCTCGACATAAGTTTTGACCGTTTCGCCTTCTTCTTACTTCGCTGCTAGCAAAGATAATATGGAGACTTCTGTATCATCTTCAAAGAATCGGGCTAGGAACTCACGTTCTACATCAGCCCAAGATTTAATTGTTCCCTGGGGAAGTTGCATAAACCAGGTAAATGCGGGCCCCTGTAAAGTACTCGCAAATATCCTAGTCATAGTTGGATCATTCCCCATGAGATGTCCTGTTTGTGAGAGGAAATAGAAAATGTGTTGCTGCGGCGAACCTTTACCGTCGAATGATTGAAGATTCAACGGTTTATATTTTGCAGGATAGGGTACGGTCTCCCATTCTATGGGATATGGACGGACTACCCCCACCTCTTGTAGCTTTTTGCGATGAAGAAGAGCTTGTAATTGGTTCTCCATCTTCTCTATTTTCTCTGCTTGAGGATTGATGATAACTTTCACTTCCTTTTCCTCTCTTGAATGAGGAGGCACTTCTTCATCTTCGTCTTCGCTATCTTCATTTATTTGGACAGGCCGTTTTCCTTTCTGCCGACTAGAAATGGACGACGATGATTGGTTCTTTCTAGTTTGAGCCAGCAACTCAATCAAAAGTTGTTTCATTTCTTCTATGGTCTCTTCTTGCTGTTCGAGACGTTTTTTTTGTCTCTCAAGCCTTTCAGAGACTTCTTCTAGAAGCGCGCCCTCTGGTTCGACAGAAACTCCTTTTGATCCTGGAGTGATTTCCTTATCCGAAGGGTTGTTTCCGACCACCTTTTTGCCTTTATTAACCATATTTGATGAGGCAGCAGGTAGATCAGTTCCAGAGTACGCCTTTTTCACCGTCCGTATTCTTTTAGGTTCGGTGATCCGCTCAAAAACAGATCGTCTTGGATGGCACTTGCAGTTTGATAGAACAGTTGAGATTAACTGTTCGCATTGGCATTGAGGAGTATTCTGTGCAGAGTTCTTCTTCCAATTGAGAAATTCTCTCAAGTCTTGAGGTATCTTCTCCTCTCTATTTGCATCTTGACGTATTTTGCGTCGCAAATTTGGTTCATAATACTAGAGAGTTTGTAATATTTCAGGGCTGAGCTCTTTTCCAGCATCATATTGTTCTCCAACCCTTCTGCGGATTCTTCAGGAGTGTGTGCTGGCCTGCGCAGTTGTACAGGCCTCGTACGCATATGACTTGTTCTTCGGGATTTGGAGGATTCTATTATGAATATGTTCATCCGAAGAGAAATTTGAAGACCTATCCTCAGATGAGTTCATGAGCACATCCTTATATTTGTTTGTAGAGGAACGGGATGGTGCACCTGAGAGGGTAACCAAAAAGTTAGATGTGCGCTGTGTGCTCACTGCGCGTGTGCCCGAATAGACACCAGAACCAACCCTTGATTTTTCCTGCGGAGTGCAACCCACGGGTTGCAACTTGCGGTGTGCAACCCGCGATTGGAACCGCGGGTTTGCACCCGCGGTTGCAACCGCGGGGTTGCACCCGCAGGGTGCAACCCGCGGTTGGAACCGCGGGTTTCCACCCGCGGTTGGAACCGCGGGTGCAACCCGCGGTTGGAACTGCGGGTTTCCACCAGCGGTTGCAACAGCGGGGTTGCCCCCGCGGGGTGCAACCCGCGGTTGGAACCGCGGGTTTCCACCCGCGGTTGCAACCTCGGGGTTGCCCCCGTGCGGTGCAACCCGCACTTCTGCCTACGGATTTTTATTTTTGGAATTTTTCTTCTCTGATGTTTCCTGATCTGGATTTTCTGACCGCAATTTTCCAGAGGCACTGTTGAGGCGGGCCCGCTGGGCCTTACGCCTCAGGTTTCTTTTCTGAGAGCGGGTCAGGGACTGGTTTGACTTTTGGCTTGACTTTGGAATGGGCGATAACGCCGTGTTCTTGACAGACGATGACGTCCTGTCAGTTCGAACGGGCGATGACGCCTCATAAATTCTCATAGGCGATGACGCCTTTCCGGTGGGCGATGACGCCTCACCTTTTTTCATCGTCACCCGGCGATGACGCCTAGGCTCCGAATCAGAGGAAGAAAGAAATTCCTCATATTTTTGCAGGTCAACTTCTATGACCAGCGTCTCAACCATTGAGCCAATCGGCACCCGGTCGAACTGCGCCACCAGATTCTCTGTGGTAAACAGAGGGGCTCCCACTGTGGTCGCCAGTTCTTGTTTGCCCGAAAATTGAATCTTTGATTCTATTGCAAAATTGATTGATTACAAGGAAATTGAGATTACAAAAAATATCGAGAAATAACAAGAACGGGAATATTAATGGATTTCCTTTTTTATGTGGGTTCGAGTGGCGGTGGAGTCTCGTTGCTGCCTCCGTTGACCGTCCGACCAGGAGAACATGGCTCTGCTCTTTTCTTTGATCTCACGAGCTCGCCCGAAATCTTCCCAAAGTCCAAGAATCCAAAAATCAAAAGTCCCTTCTCCCGTTAAATTCCTGTATTTTATAAACCGAACAAGCTCCAAATCCGGCTCAATTTTCTCCTGAAAAATCGGATCACGTATTATCAGTCTAAAAATAGGAAATAAATCAATGAGAAACAACGAAAAACAACCCGCGGGTGGCAACCCGCGGGATCGCCCCGGCGGGTTGCCACCCGTGGGAGGATCCCACGGGTTGCAACCCGCGGGAATCTTCCCGCGGGTGGCAACCCGCGGGGGCTCCGGCGGGTTGCAACCTGCGGGTGCTCCCGCGGGTGGCATCCCGCGGGGGTCCCGCGGGATGCAACCCGCGGTGCTCCCGCGGGCACCCGAGGGATCAACCCGCGGGTGTGCCCACTTAGCAAAAATGATTTTTTTTTTTTTTTTTTGGTATCTACAGCTGCAATAATTGAAAAATTTTCACCATCTTGGAAAGAATTTAGATATTACCTAAAGCATAAACGAAAAGAAATGACACTTAAAGATCTAATTGTACGATTGAGGATTGAAGAAGATAACCGCCTTTCTGAAAAGAAAATTAGAAATCCATACAATGTTTCTAAAGCTAATGTTATGGAAAATTCCAATAAGTCTAATGACAGGAAGAGAAAGCACAATGGTGAAGACTCTAAGAGTGGTAACTCGAAGAGATTCAATGGCAAGTGCTACAACTGTGATAAGCCTGGACATCGTGCAAAGGACTGCCGTGTGCGAAAGGCACCAGATTCTTCGAAGAAGAAGAAGAAGCATCCTAATGCACATTTGGCCGAAGAAGAAAATTTTTGTGCAAATGTAGATGTAAATTGTACATCTGTTGTCTCAGAGATTAACCTAGTTGGTGGCAACTCTAAAGAATGGTGGGTGGACACTGGAGCCACTCGCCACATCTGCGCCAACAAGTGGATGTTCTCCACATATGAATCTGTGGAAGGAGAACTACTCTACATGGGTAACTCTGCAACCTCCAAGGTTGAAGGACGAGGCAATATTGTACTGAAGATGACTTCGGGGAAAGAACTTACTCTTACTGATGTACTTCATGTACCAGATGTCCGCAAGAATCTGGTCTCTGGTTCAGTCTTGAGTAAGAAAGGCTTTAGGCTTGTGTTTGAGTCTGATAAATTTATACTCACAAAGAATGGTGTATATGTAGGTAAGGGGTATATGACCAATGGTCTGTTTAAATTAAATGTAATGACCATTGCCCCTAAGGTTATCAATAAAATTGATTCTTCTGTTTATATGACTGAGTCACCTTTTATTTGGCATGGTAGATTAGGACATGTTAATTATTATACTTTACAAAGATTAATAAATTTGAATATGTTGCCTAATTTTAATATAAACTTTGAAAATAAATGTGAAATATGTGTTGAATCAAAAATGACTAAACTTCCATTTCACTCTATAGAACGTAGTACTGAACCTTTAGAATTAATTCATATAGATGTATGTGATTTAAAATCTATTCAAACTAGAGGTGGAAAGAAGTACTTTATTACGTTTATAGATGATTGTACTAGATATTGTTATGTATATCTACTTAGAACAAAAGATGAGGTAATTGAAATGTTTATACAATACAAAAATGAAGTTGAGAATCAACTTAGTAAAAAGATAAAAATGTTAAGAAGTGATAGAGGTGGTGAATATGAGTCACCATTTGCACAAATTTGTGCAGAACATGGTATTATACATCAAACAACTGCTCCTTACACTCCACAGCAAAATGGAATTGCTGAGCGTAAGAACAGAACCTTAAAAGAAATGATGAATGCTATGTTAATAAGTTCTGGTTTACTCCAGAACATGTGGGGGGAAGCTCTGCTTTCTGCCAATTATATTCTCAACAAGATACCCCAAAAGAAACTTGAGAAAACACCTTATGAATTATGGACAGGTCGAGCACCTAGTTATAAATTCTTAAGAGTGTGGGGGTGTCTAGCTAAGGTTGCAATTCTTAATCCGAAAAGGACTAAAATTGGACCAAAACTATTGATTGTATATTCATTGGATATGCGCATAATAGCAGTGCTTATCGTTTCTTTGTTTTTAACTCTGATCATCCAGAAATACATAAGTACTCTATTATTGAATCTAGGAATGCAGTATTTTTTGAAAATATGTTTCCTAGTAAAGAATATAATCCAAGTTCCTCTAAAAGGACTTGTGATATAATAAGAGAAACAGAGTCTGATTCTGGAAATAAAACCAATGAGGATGAATATAGACGGAGCAAAAGGGCCAGGATTAATAAATCGTTTGGTCCGGATTTTCTAACATATATATTAGAAAAAGAATCTCAAACTTATAAAGAGGCTATGTCTACTCCTGAAGCTCCTTTTTGGAAAGAAGCTGTAAATAGTGAAATTGAATCAATTATTCAAAATCACACCTGGGAACTTGTGGATCTTCCTCCAGGAAGTAAACCATTAGGATATAAATGGATCTTTAAAAGAAAGATAAAACCTGATGGGTCTATAGATAAATACAAAGCTAGACTTGTAATAAAAGGCTATAGACAAAAGGAAGGTATTGACTATTTTGATACATATTCACCTGTAACAAGAATAACATCCATAAGATTAATAATTACTTTTGCTGCATTATATAATCTTGAGCTTCATCAAATGGATGTAAAAACAGCATTTTTAAATGGTGAATTAGATGAAGAAATCTACATGGAACAACCTGAAGGGTTTGTAATTCCAGGTAAAGAAAAGAAGGTGTGTAGACTTGTTAAGTCTCTTTATGGACTTAAACAAGCACCTAAACAATGGCATGAGAAGTTTGACCAAGTTATGTTGTCAAACGGATTTCGCTATAATGAATGCGATAAATGTGTATATGTAAAAGGGGATATGCACAACTATGTCATTGTATGTTTATATGTGGATGACATGATTATCACCGGTAGCACGGTGGCTCTAATTAAGGAAGTAAAAATCATGTTAACACGGAAATTTGATATGAAAGACTTAGGTATTGCAGATATTATTCTTGGTGTTAAAATATCCAAGACATCTGATGGATATACCTTATCCCAGTCACATTATATCGAGAAGATACTCGAAAAATTTGACAAGGAAAATACTGATATAGCTAATACACCTGTAGATATGAGTCTACATCTTACAAAGAATATAGGTGCTAGTATATCACAGTTAGAATATTCTCAGATCATTGGCAGTCTTATGTATTTAATGAACTGTACAAGACCTGATATTGCATACTCAGTAAGCAAACTGAGTAGGTTTACAAGTAATCCAGGGGAAAACCACTGGAAAGCAATAGTTAGAGTACTCAAATATTTGAGGTACACTACTAACTATGGGTTGCACTATACTAGATATCCAGCAGTGATTGAAGGATACACTGATGCTAACTGGATTACCGATTCAAAAGATATCAAATCCACAAGTGGATATATCTTTACTATTGGAGGTGCAGCCATCTCTTGGAAATCTTCTAAACATACATGTATAGCCAGATCCACTATGGAATCTGAGTTTATAGCTTTAGATAAAGCTAGAGAAGAAGCAGAATGGCTTCGAAACTTTTTAGAAGATATTCCAATGTGGCCTAAACCTGTGTCAGCAATATGCATCCATTGCGATAATCAATCAGCAATTGGAAGGGCACAAAATGTATTATATAATGGAAAGTCACGACATATACGTCGTAGGCATGAAACTGTAAGACAGCTGCTTACAAACGGAATAATATCTCTTGATTATATAAAATCAAAAGATAATATTGCAGATCCATTAACTAAAGGCTTGACTAGAGATCAAGTATATAAGTTGTCGAGGGGAATGGGATTACAGCCTACTAAAGAGTAACTCCATAATGGCAACCCAATCTAGCTGACTGGAGATCCCAAGATCTAGGTTCAAAGGGACAACCGAATTGTGGGGGAACTCGAAAGAATCACTGAGGAAAATATTTCCTATCTCATTTCTATGGTAAAATATTGATTACCTGCAATGTGTTAGGATAAGCCAAGCTTTTAATGATCCTTATATCTTAGAAATCTAAGTGGAGTATGGCAGGATACTCTTGATAAGAGATCACCTATGTGAGTGAGAAGGAGTCGCTTCTATGAGAATGAGAAAGGCTAAGTTCTCTAAGAGCACTCACAGAATTACCAGGTTGTCCAAGGCCAAAATGGACACAACATAGAATCTGATAAAATTGAAAGAAATTGTGTGAATATTATTGTCTTAGTTTACATCAAAAGCTGAACAGTTCAAAAACATCGTGTTCACTGGTTAGCAAGTAAACTCGATAATATTTCACTAGGGAAGGTTCAAAGCCAAAAACCACCTCTCCCGATGCGGTAACTTTCTATTACACTCTCTGGTTATTTGTATTAGAGTCTAAGCCATTTCATTCATGTGGGGGATTGTTGAATTCATTCACTAATTTGAACCTTAAATTGAGCCAATTCACTAGTTCAAATTAAATGAATTAAGTGAATTGAAATTGGCTTCAAAAGTTGAGTACATAGCAAAGGAACAAAAAGGAAAGATGAAAAGATAGTCCCACATGAGATAGGGGAATGTAAGGATGTGGGTTTAAATATGATAGCTTGCTCCTTTACTTTGCTTATGTAAGAAGAGGAAAACCATGAGCACCACGGGTGGTGCTACGCACCGCCCGCACCCGCACGCGCACGCGCGTGTGCGAGGGCGAATGGGCGTTTAGGGCGCATTGGGTGCTTTAGAGGCGCACTTTGCACTTCGCACGTACGCAACGTCGCGAGGAGCTGAAGAGCCTTTGATTTTTGGTGCTATTGGATTCGGGTTGCCTCTATTGGGTTCAGAACTGAATGAATTCGACCTGCACCCGTCCCGTCAGTCAAGAGTCGTTGAAGTCTAACGGTCGGCGGTCCAACAGTCACCGGTCGCCGTCAACGGTTGCCGTTAAACGGTCACGACTGTTGAAATCTCAACCGTTGAGACTGTTGAAAACCTATAAATAGGGTCTGGGTCAGTGTTTCAAACTACACGTTTTTTCTTTTCTCTTCTCTTTCTTCTTCTGCAGACAGAAGTTCTAGAATTTCTGTCTACAGAAGAACTCTGTTCATCAATTCAATAAGTTCAGTCTTGCATAACATAAATCAGAGAGAACCTCTATCAGATTCGCCAGAGCAGAGGGATTGCAGCTTCCTTCTCTCTGCAGATCGATCGTTGTATCCTGGGAGATCGACGTCCAAGAAATCCAGAAGCAAGCAGTGGAGGACGAATCGATTTTAAGGAGATAGTGTCCAACACTAGCCTCGATCTTCATCCAATCTACTTCCTGTCATCTTCCAGTCTTCTTCCAGTCTTCCTGCAAGCTTCTGAACCAGGTTTTTCATAATCCAGTTTCTTGTTTTTCTGATTAGGATAGTATACTAGATAAAGAAGAACAGTTTGATGGTTTTTTTTTCAAACAGTTTTCTTCTACTTCAAAACTGGAAATATATAAACCTAATTACAGAATTAATTTCCTGCAAGATAACAGTATCAATTCTGTGTATCTGCCCTCTTGTGTTAATTGTGTTAATCTAAAACAATTCTGTATGCTTCAATCTGCAACCACAGAATTAGTAACCTCCACTTTACATTAAATATACTACTGTAAATATACCAACAGGACATAGTATGACAAAATAATGAGGGCCAACATGCGTGTGATTCCCAGACACCACATGTTAAGAGATAATATGTGAATAACAATTCAACGAGATCTGAATTGTCCCCCACCGCAATCCCCCACCACAAGAGGATAGGGATGAGACCGTGCGAGTCTAAAACAAGCCATTGGCCCTATTCCAAATTTTAATTAAAAAAAATAAAATTTTATTTTTTTAACTCACAAATTTGAATACTGCAACGTACTGGTCAGTGGATCCATCTATTTCATCCTACAAGAGGGAGGCTAATAATTTTTTAAATTATCCTAGGTTTAGTTGTTTCTCAACTGTCTGCCCTCTTTTAGTTTATAATTAACTATAAATTTCTCCCTCAAAAAGTCTAATTACAATTGCTTTTTGAGTTCATAAGAATTATTATAAACTATCATAATTCTTATCCGATATTCGATGTGAGATTATTATGTATGCACATTACTTTCTCCTACTTTTAGGATCTGACGACATCCTTAGAGAGATACAATAACACACTAATACTTCACCTGATAATGTGGGATTCTAAAGGTGAACATATGAAATCTAGAGGTAGCTTGTACATGCAAGAGGCTACCTCGACTATATTTTGTATAGAATTTTGTTTCATATAGAAGAACTTAACACCATATGGTACTTAGTTCTGCATACTTCTGACTAGTGTTTGCTCCGATACCACTTGTAGTGCTCTCCATCTAAAATATGGAATAGTGAAAATGCTGATAATATTGTTGTAAGAATAAACTAAACCTCTGATACAATATTAATAATTAAATAATTATAATTAACCACTAATTCCTTATAAGCACTAAAAAGATGAAAACTGGATATTATGTATAGGATTTATGGTCATGAAAACAATACAGTTTTAAAATCAAGTTTGATTGAAGGCTGTTCACCAATATAAATTTCAAGTCCACTTATGATCATGATACAAGTCAAGTTGAAAATATTTTTTCTGGGAAATGTTATAGAACTCTGAGCTCTCTTTTTAAGGATTGTTGAATCACCTTGATTGGACTTTAGGGTCAAAAGTTATGAAGTTTTCATTGAAAAGCTACGTAGCTGGCTCAGGAGGGGCCAATTAATGGCCACCCTTAGCCATCGATGGCAAACCCCAAACATTATTGGTGTATCAACATGTGCAGACCTTCGCTAGAGGGTTTGATGCCACCATCGATGGTAGGCTTGCCATTGATGGTAACTTACTTGTATTGATGGCAGGTCAAGTTGATAGCGACCCACATGTTTGGACATGGATTCAAGGCTGCTGAGTTGTAAGGCTGTTTCTAACTATTCTACACTTAAAACAATTGTTTGGAGTGCTTAGATGGGGACAGAATCTATTTTAAAGGTCAAGATTAACTGAGGGATTTGAAGATCCATGAAACTCTATACATATCTTATGGTATTCTTTGAAAGGGTTCCAACTATTAAAGAAAATCCCTAAGGAGCATCCAGAGTAAGGTCTTTGCAATAACATGATCCTTTCTTCTTCTTCACAAAATTTCTATTGTTGTGTTCAAAAATGAGAGTTTTCATATCAAGCTTACTATGCAGAAAGCTCATATCATTGTAAAGGGTTTCATGTTGTTTTCTATGTTACATCTCTAACAAGTAAGTCTCCTTTCCTCATCTTTTGTAATATTCCTCGTAGTCTCCACATCAATCTTGTTTTCGGATCATTAATAGATCAAAAGAGCCGCATTTGCTTGGTTAGCATCATTATAGGATGTCAAATTTAGAGAAAAGGTGTCATTTTAATTGAATGGTAGTAATAATAATTGAACTGAGTTTTCATATATTATACGAGAAGAACCTGGTATTCCATCTCATATAACCATCAATTCTTGAAAGTTTCGATTGTTATTTACTTTTTAAGTTTCTATTTCTTTGAGTGGAACAAAATGGTTATGCCGCTGGGGACTATTTCTTGTATTATTGAAAAGGTCATACTGCATTCCATCATCATATCGTTAAATGACATCATGGAGAATCTAATAATGAAGTTGACCAAGGTAAATGCGAGGTGTACCTCCGTCGAGAACTATGTTCCAATGATGCATTGCCTAAGCACACTCTATATAGTTGTTGGTACTCAAAAATTAGAATAATCAGATGGAACAAGAGCGCGAGACGCCCGCATCCAGGTGCGTGCAACCTAGGGAAGCACACCGAAGAGCACTCGCCTGGGCTGAAGAATATGCGCCTGGATGTCAAGGAGAACACATCGAGAAGTGCTCACCTTCCAAACGAGTGCATCTCATGCCCAGGAACACTCGCGCCAAGGGCAGCGTGCTCATGGCAGCGCACACCTAGGCATATATGGACACAAAGGGAAGTGCGCCCAGGACCGTGCACTCCCAGGGCTGCGCGTGCCTGAGATAGTGCACGCCCCAGGCTATTTGCACGCCAAGGCGCAAACACGTCCAGGCACACGCCGGTCGCCTGCTGCACCGCGTGCACAAAGGCGCTGTGCTGCACTCATCGTGCAGCTTATAGTAACAATTGCTTAGTGCACCGCACGCACACTGGACACACCGCAAGCGCCTAGGGCTCACCGCACGAGCTCGCCCAGGGCGCAGTGCATGCGCCCAGGTGTGCACGCTGGGCTCACTACATGCACGCCCTGGTGTGAGCACTGGGCGCACCGCACGTGTCCAGGCATGCACTGCACTGATTGTGCAGCTTATAGTAACGATCCGGTTGATCTTCTGCAACCTCTCACGATTCGATCTCCAATTACGAAGAATTTGTGGAAATGGTTATGTTTCGAATGACTATAAAAAAAAAAAGGCATCTCTAAACAGAGACAGATACAGATTGACAAAGATACAGAAATGCACAGTCAAAGACAAAGAAGGATAGAAGCTAGTTTGCAATTGGATCATCAACAGAAGACATTAACAAACTACCATCGCTGCATAAGAGCTCTTGAAATTAAAAGAGAAATAAAGTCATCTCTTTTCCCTACCTCTATAATCCTGGGTAAATCTTGTAATTTTTTTTTCTTTTCGGCTGTAACTTTTCATAAGTGGCAATGGAAAGGAGTTTTTCAAATTCAGACGTACAGAACTTAGCAACCACAGTGGGAGCCTCTCTATTCACAACGAAGAACGCAATGGTGCATTGCGATGCGAAACTAATTGGATTGCTGGTTGAGACTCTGGTCATTAAATTCGACTAGCAGAGGCATGAAGAGTACCTTTCCTCCAATTCTTTTGGCTCAATACCCGCCAGGTCCAATGTATGCGCCTCAACATAACAAAAGAGGCATTCTTTAAAAAGATAACATATTAACTCCTGTTGAGAATGGACAGTCTGAAGTGCTTGCATGCGGAGAACTCAGAGTACAGAACTCCGTGCGCAAAACCTTGCTCGTAGCAGAACCAAACGTGCACGTGGTAGAATCAAGAATGTGTCCAGCAGAATCAAAGACGTGCACAACAAAACTAAGCGTGGAGCATGCTGCTCTCCATATGGAACATATGCCTTTGCGCGCACTTGTAGGTGCATGAGCGGAGCACGCCCCTCCACGCGCTTCTTTAGGTGTGTGTGTCGAGGGGCGCCTCTGCATGCCTCTTCACGCCCACGCGCTGAACGAGCACCGCCAAACATTTCTTCATATGTGGATGCTAAGTGAATGCTTCCACTTAATCTTCCATGTGCAGATCATGAGGCGCACGATCTCCCTTTCACAATTTTGAGGCGTGCCTCTACGCATTCTTCCGAGTGCAGCAGTAGAGGCATGTGCTATAGACATACACGAGGCCTGCACAAGTGCGCAGGCCAGCAAGCACGCCAGTAGATCTCATAAAAGATTTTCTAATCACACTGCTAGATTTTCAGATAATTCTAATCTAATTCAAACCAATCAATACTTTGGGGGTAATCTGCTATGTATTGAACAAAATTTGGGATGTAAGCGTCAAGCTTTACGTATGAATGAGGACATTTCTCAAAATTTGTGAGATTATCTAACTCAAGAGAGGAGGACAATGCAACTCGCTCCTCGGTGTCAGTGTGAAGACTAATTTCGACCGTATTAACTAGTTGTAGCTGTATGATGAAGCTATCTATTTTTGATCGAATTACCGATCCTAAAAGAAGACGGGCTTCAAGAAAGTTGTAAAGATGGGCTTCAAGAAAGTTGTACTCCACAATTAACCTCCAACATGGTTAGCAAGGGCAAACAGGTGGTGGAAAGTGACTCTTCAGATGCAGAATTCACTCTTGGACTAAAAGGAGTGTTTATTAAACAAGAAGGTATTTACCAGCGCACTTCAAGAAAGTTGTACTCCACAATTAACCTCCAACATGGTTAGCAAGGGCAAACAGGTGGTGGAAAATGACTCTTCAGATGCATAATTCACTCTTGGACTAAAAGGAGTGTTTATTAAACAAGAAGGTGTTTACCAGCGCACTCGAATCAAAAGAGAAGTCGTCATATCGTTGGATTACAAATGGTTAGCTAGAGGATCTGATGATGAAGAAGGTAGACACTATGCTATTGTGTCGTCATTTTCTTCCAATTCAAATAAAGATTCGGAGTCTATGGTAAATATAGCCAATCTTCTAAAAGAGGTCTCAAAGAGACTTGAAAAACAAAAATAGCGACTCAAACAACAAGAAGAGTCCATTGAGGAAATGAAGAAACTCCTGATTGAACTATTGCCTCGCGCAAAGAAAAGTCAATTTTCGTCATCTACATTCAACCTATGTTAAGGAAAACAACCTGTCAATGAAAATGAAGAAGACAAAGACTAACATGTGGAGCCACCTCATCACTCAGATGAAGAAGAGAAGATGAGGTTCATCATCAACCCTCATGTAGAGAAGATGGCGAAGATAGATAGCCAATTGCAAGCACTTCTCCATCGGAAAGAGCTTTAAGAAGTCGGGATTGTGTTCCCCTATCCCATATAATGGGAGACCATGCCTTGTCCCATGAACTACAAACCATTGAATTTTTTTAGTCATTTGATGGGAAAAGATCTCCCCAACAACATATCTTCTATTTTCTATTGTAAACAGGATATTTAATGGGGGCATGATCTGACTCTTACTAAGATATTTGCAAGTACCTTGCAAGGATCTGCATTTACTTGATTCATGCAGTTGTCCCAAGAAACAATAAAATCATGAACTGATGTAGAACTAGAGTTAGCTTGATTTTTTGAAGATGAAACTGAAGTGTCCGTGCCATCTTTGCAAGTAGCAAAGCAAGGAGAGGGCAAGACAGTTAAAGCTTTCATCGAGCGATTTTGAGAGCTCTCCATGCGATATTTGCATGGTATAATGCAAGAGACTCTCATGGAGATCTGTAGACATAATTTATTGACCAATGTTCTGGTCAAGACGGGTTCAGTCGAATTCAGATCTTGGAAAGACTTGCTCAAGCAAGGTGAGCAAGCTGAAAACATACTTTGGCATCTCGAATAGCAGAGATCCGCAAAAAGAGGCATAACTAACAATGCCCCACCCCAATCTTCCCACTCCTAAGGAAAGATACAATGGTGGTGGAAATCACGCCAAGCCAAAAGGAGCGCCGGCCAAGAATTGCCTTGCGAGGCCATCTAGACCTCAGAAGCAGTATTCATTTAAAGATGAACACACTGCTACTATATTCAACTTGTGTATCCAATGCAATATGATTAAGTTGCCAAAGAGCAAGAGGCTTGAAAAAGTCAGGAAAACTAATGATCCAAGCTACTGTCTGTATCACCAGATCATAGGTCACCCCCACTAAGGATTGCTTTATCGTAAAAGATAAGATTCAACCGCTGATCGAGGCTAGAGTAATTAAGCTCAAAGCTGAATAAAAGAGGGTTACAGCCAACATGACTACCTTTCAAATGGGTGCCTTAGAAGTCCCGCTTGGAGCCACACCCCTTCGAAAAGGCGAGCTTAGGATGATCAATTTTGACCCCCATGGCCAGCAGAAGCTGGGGTTAGCTCCTTTCACTACTGAGAAGCAAGAGATCATTTGGGTACATCCAGACCTTCTTTAAGATGAACAGTGGATAGCAGTGGTAACCAAAAAGAAATCCAAAGCGAAGGGAAGATAGTGCACATGCAACACTATCTCAACTATAATTGAGAAGGACCCAGATGCTGCTCAACTAAATGACTCGGAAATAGAGACTGCAGCTCTAGCAGTAGAGCATGAAGCTGCACCTCCTCCAGGCACTAGATCTAGAAGACCATATTAAAGATTATGGATATGCAGACGTTGGCTCCTCTAAATCATCAGAGGAAGCTAAAAACAAATCAACCAAGCAGCCATTCAACAAAGGGAAGAAGAAAGAGCTCAGATACAACCGAGCTCTAAGGAAGGATAATACTGAGGAGCAAAACTTATTGTCTCAGCTAGCAAATATACTAACAAGAATAACTCTATATGGGTTGTAGCGCTTGTCCAAGGCCATAAGAGATGCTTTAAGGTAAGCTTTAATAGATTCAAAAACTTTCCTAGCTCATATTTCAAAGAGATTGAGGAGACATGCCCGTACTGCAACTTGGTGGCGAGACACGCCCCTTACATTACGTTTACACCAAAGGATATGCAACTAAAGAATATCAAACACAATAGAACCCTATACTATATGGGATATATTGGCTTGACAGAGGTGGGTCGGATCCAGATTGATTCGGGTCCACCTTAAGTATCATACCACAAAGGCTTATGCAGTTCCTTGGAATCCCTCTTCACAGGTCGACTCCGACTAATACTACTATTTTTGGCTTCAACTCTAATAGTAGCCATCATCTAGGAAAGATCAGGCTGAGATGCCAGATTGGAGATCTTAGAAGCGAGATGACTTGTTATATGATTGATGCAGACACCTCATACAATCTCCTTCTAGGGCAACCGTGGATTTATGCCAACATGGTTGTCTCGTCCACATTGCACCAATGTATAAAATACATGGATGAAGATGGAGAGGTGCGCACTTTGATTGCTAAAAAGAAACCATTTAAGGGATAGAAAATTACTTTACCGACGCCCTCTTGGTGCTAATAGTGCTGAAGTTGCTCCACCACCAAATGACGACTAAGATAGTGATAATGAGGTAGACACTGAACCGTAGGCATTTATTGCTAAATATGAATATGAACCTCTTGTAATAAGCCTTGAAGCTCTAGATGTTAGACACCACTATTGATGCAGACAAGTGGATGATTAATGAGGATCTAGAATTTACTTATTTGTCTGGTATTACTACTGATTTTGTACCCTCAGCTACTAGTGCTGACATTGATAATCTCTCAAACTTTGAAGCTTTAGCAACTATGTACCTGTCAATCAGGTCATCAATAACCCAACAATCAAGCAGTGTAATGCTAATGGGGTAGTATTTAAAGTGCTTGCCCATCAGATTGATCAAAAAGCCATTCCCTTCGGAAGGGTCAACCATGTGCGGCCCTATCTGATGATAGTGAAGATGAAGATTAGAAAGCCTCTCAATTCTATCATTACGGACCAAAATCATTCATGAATGATGAAAAAAATAGGATATGACTTCATCCAAAAGCCATGATTAAATTTCGACAAAGGATGTCGAAATCTTCTTTGTTCATTCATGCCCAAACTAGAAGAGCCGGATTATTATCACAAAACCGGCAGGGGGTTGGGATATATCACAACACCTAATCCTTCAAATATAGATGATATAATCTGTTAAAATGTAGAAACTCTGATCGGGACTCAAACATCAGTCTGGGGTACTATCTAAAGAGTTGGCTGTGAACATGATATTTGCCAGCCCGAATCCAGATGAAAATGAGAGTTAACTGTTCCCCAAGATAAAACGTTAGTTAAACATCTTGACACCTAACGGAACATGAGCTTTAAGCAGCACAAACCGCCTACTAAAACAAGGTGGTTCAAGTGAACATGGGTGATGAAGCTAACCCTAAGCCAACATTCATAAGTGAGAGTTTATCTTCTAATGAAAGAGAAGACCTTATAACTCTCATCCAAGAATATATCGACATTTTTTCCTAGAATTACGAAGACATGCTAGGCTTAGATCCTCAAGATGCCATGCATCAGTTTAATATTAAGCCGGATGCAAAACCAGTAAAGAAACATCAAAGGAGATTTCTTCCAGAGTTAATGGAATTGATTGAGGATGAAGTTAAGTAACTTAAATAATCTAGCTTCATCCGCGAAGAACGACACCGTGATTGGGTAACGAATATTATTCCAGTTCCCAAGAAGAATGGAAAGATTGAATTTATATTGACTTTCGAGATCGGAATGCAACATGCTCCAAAGATGAATTTTGCTTCCAATAATGGATGTCATGATCGACAATATCTATGGATTTGAGAGGATATCTTTCATGGACGGATTCTCTAGATATAATCAAATCAAGATCTACCCTGATGATGAGAAGCACACTTCGTTCGAAACACTGTTAGGCATGTACTTCTATATAGTTTGCCATTTGATTTAAAGAATACAGGTGCTACATAATAATATGCAATGAGCACAATTTTTCGCGAGCATTTCCATAAAATGGTAGAGTGTTACATGGATAACCTTGCCATCAAGAGTCGCAAAAAGGATGATCATCTCCAAGACTTAAAAATGCTGTTTAATATTATGAGAAAACACCAACTAAAAAAGAATCTAACTGTGTCTTTTCTAGGTGTCTCGAGTGATAAATTTCTTGAATTCGTTGTTACATCTAAGGATATCTATTTAGACCCAAAAAAGGTGAAAGCAATTTAAGAAATGCAGCCACCAAGAAATCCTAAAGAGTTTTGAGGGTTACAAAAGAGGCTAGCATACATTAGGAGATTTTTCGCTAACCTTTTAGTATGATGCCAACCATTCTCCAAATTAACAAAGAAGGGGGTGTCATTTGTTTGGGATGAGACCTGTCAACAAGCTGTTGAGGACCTCTAAAAGTACATCATAAAACCTTTAGTAATGACAGTTTCTGTATCTGGAAAGTCATTCTTGATATATATTCAAGCAATAAACCATTCACTTGGTGCTCTATTGGCCCAAACCTACTATCTTACTAGAACTATAGTAGGCACCAAACATTGATATACTGGAAAAAGAGTGATTGGCCCTAGTGTTTGTAGTTCAGAAAATGTGCCACTACTTAGTGGCCCAAACAATCCATTTAATTTCTGAGTAAATCCCCTGAGAGTACTTGTAACCAAACCTGAGTAGTCTAATTGTAGGTTAGCCAATTGGTCGATTATGCTAATACAGTATGATATGTGATTTTTACCGCAAAAGACAATAAGGGACAAGCCATCACTAATTTTCTAGTAGAACATCTTGTCATGGAATCCTTCAAACTTTATGAGGATATTCTAGTCGAAATGGCGGAGGTTAACATAACCTCCATAGAACCAGTTTGGCTGCTTTTCTTTGATGGAGCAGCTAAAAGAATATCTGTTGGAGTGGGGATAGTCCTAATATCTCCTCACAATGATATAATTTTTTGGGGATACTTGCTCACTCAACCCCATTCTAACAATATGTCTAAGTACAATGCATTGTTAACGGAGCTGCAAATTGCATGGCAGCTAGAAAATTAGCATTTGGAAGCTTATGGAGATTCCTAACTCATTGTAAACCAAGTGAGAGGAGAGTATAAAGTCAAGCATGAACATCTCCTACCTTATTATTGGGCAAAAATTAAAATTGCCAACTCATTCGATGAGTTTTGCATTGATTATTTTGCATTGATTATGTGTCATGACAAGAAAATGTATACGCTAATACCTTGACTTTCCCCACAACCACATTAGTGCTCCCTCCTAAATCCATCAAACGCATTATGATTGGAAGTCACAAACTTCTTTGACCGAAAGAAGTACTTGAGGCAATGAAGCCCATACAACAAGGATGAACTTCGAGCCCTGCAATTGGTGATTCATATTTGTCAATCTCGCACTCTACGGGATATTACCAGAGGATCTCAAAAGAGGCCATTAAATTAAAGAAAGAGGCAGAAAAGTTTCATTATAATTTCGAGCTAGGCACCTTGTTTCAAAAAACACTAAGTACAGTTTTACTTTGGTGCTTATCACAGTAAGAAGAACAAGAAGTACTCAAAGAAGTGCATGACAGGGCTAGCCAGGACTAAAGTAGGGAACCAGATAAAAAGAATGGGTTTATATTGGCCGATGATGATGGCAACTACCATGGCATATGGAAAAAGATGCCATGCCTGCTAGGTGCATGCAAACTATATACATTAGGCTCCAGAGCACCTACATCCAACTACAAATACTTAGCCATTTGAGACATGGGAAATGGATATTATCGGCCCCATCACTCCACTATCTTCTCGCAGTCATTGGTATAACCTATTACTTCTCAAAGTGGGCAAAAACTATCTTGTTAAGAGAAGTGAAAATAATAGACATGGTCAAGTTTATCAAACACCACGTGATCTATTGTTTTGGCATTCCTAGATGGATCATTAGTGATAACGGTCCTTAATTTACTATATGGCCTACATCAAATTCTGCAACAAATTCAGTATACAAAATGTGTTTTCATGTCACCAACGGCCAAGCAGAACCATTCAACAAATCATCATGAAGCTTCTGCAAAAATCCATCATGACAAGTCAGCGTGACTAGGACAAAAAATTGGGAGCTTGTCTATAGGCTTATTATCACATAATGGTAAAAACACCAACAAGAGCCACATCTTTCTCCTTGGTATATGGATCTGAGGTCATCCTATCTCTGAAAATTCATATTTCTTCCCTTCGGGTGGTATTAGTAATAAGAATGACTATCGAAGAAAAACACAGCCACTGACTACGAGAATTAGAGGCGTTGGATGAAAAGTGCTTAAAAGCTTAACAACAGATAGAGCTTTATCAAGCAAGAATATCTCAAGCCTTCAACAAAAAAGGTAAAGGAACGGACTTTCAAAGAAGGTGATATAGTCTTAGCAGTCAAACGACTGATGGTTATGATGCATAAGACTAAGGGAAAATTCCAACCGAACTGGGAGAGTTTATTCGTAGTAGAGATGGTCTACCCAAATAGTGCATACTAATCAATGGAAAGTTTCTAAGAAATATTATTATTAAAAGAATAAAGTCATCTGACCTCATCTTCCATACATCGAATGAAGAAACACTGATCACTGCTAAGGTGAAGCTCCATGCCCCTAACTGGGGGTGCCTAACGAAAAGAGTCATACGTTTCTATGACTAAGGATAGAGGAAATTTGGCAGGTAAACCCGAAGAAAATTCTCACTAACCCCATTGTGTTGGGGTAAAAGGATGAGCAATCCAAAAACCTTAGAGGCAAAGGGAAGAGTAAAATATAAGCCCAACTAAACTTGTTGACAAGTCACAATGTTGAGGAAAATAACTTGTCTAGCCCAACTCAAATGATAGTTGGTAAAGGTAAACCAAATCCATTGATAACTAGGGATTTGCTAAAAATCTCATAACAAACCTATTACAATAGTATCCTGATTCAATTATAAGGGTAGATCACTGTCTAAAGCTGCAAAGGCAAATAGAAGAGAAAAAGTTTGGCATGTAAACTCAAATGAAATTTTCGACAACTCATCATGTTGATAGAAGTAGTATAGCTAGTCCAATGCAAATGGCAATTGGTAAATGCAAACCAAATTCATTGATTGCTGAGGATTTGCTAAAAATCTTAACAAAATCGATCATTTTTGTCATGTTAAGTTTTAACTTCTGATAAAGAATAATTCATTATTTTTCATTAATTTTCATGAATAGAATTTTTTGTTGTTATGTTAACAGTCATCTCTGTCAATTACTTATGAGAGCTGAAATCTCGTTATACTAGATGTCACTGAACGAATGAATTAAACTAAGCAAGTTAATCTTACCTCTGTTTAGCCAGCTCATGCATGTCAAGTCTAGAACCTCTGAATAGGTTGAACCTTGAGGTATGTTTAATGATACCGATGTCATTAAAATCTTGTTATACTAATAACACTGAATGGGTGGATTAAGCATATTAAACCCTACTCCAATTTAATCGGTTCATTACTATCATGTCCTGAATCTCTGAATAGAATAGATCAAAATATATGTTTAATGATACCTCTATCTTTTCCTATACTATTATCCTAAATATCACTGAACGATTTGGGATTTCGTAAACTTTTAAGCTATCATGTTTTGAACTATTGAATAGCTCCAACTTGATATAGTTAGGGTAAGTGAACACAACACTTCTACCCAACATGCATTCCTAATTTGGTTAAATTTTTTTTAGCTAAGATAGAAATTCAATTCAATTTAACTTTCAAAACACAACAATATAAAGTCATTAAAAAATAAAAAAATGATTTTATTCAGAAGGAACAACACGACAGTGCACGACAAAGCTCTACCTTTTATTACAAATAACAAATAAATAATAATAAAAATAAAAATAAGTTACTCCTAAGACAAAGTTCTCATGGAGTCTCCATATCTTTCAGCTACTGTTGGAGGCTCACTCTCATCGTTGCTGAGGCTCTCCTCTGTGAATCCTCTTCATCCACTAGGGGTTACTATGCAACTTTGGCCTTCATTTCTTCCAGTTGCTTGACACCAGCAGTAATATCATGTTGGGTCTGCTCCTTTTTCATTGTGAGCTCGGATGTCTTGTTAGGTAATGCTTGAAGTTTAAGTTAAGAATCAGCAATCTTAGCTTGAGCTTCAACAATCTTAGCTTGACCCAGCAATAACCTCTTGACTGCAAAGTATTGAGGTACAGTGATATTCAGCATCACACTCAGTCTTCGCCAAATCCTAGGTTATCTTCTCCGAAGAAGCTTGGAGTCCTACAACTCACTGGGCCTAGTGTTCTACATCTTGCAGCAATTCGGTCTGGAGAGCTAGGCTTTGGGCTTGCAAATGAGCCACTCTTCATTCGTCATAGCTATAAGATCAGTCTGGCGTAAGTTGTTGAGAAATGGAAATTGGGCCTCTAGCTCATCCCATCGAGCTCTATATGGAGCTGTTCACTGCGATCCTCCCGCCTTGGTGATATTGTCTAAATAATTCACCATAAAAGGACGAATATTTTCTAAGGAATCCTCTCCGTTGATGATCTCCTCAATGCATTCATCAAAGAATATGAGGAAGTCTCCAATGCAATGACCAATGAGTCTGTCACTAAGACCAGAGGTCGGATTTCATTTCAAACTTGCCGAAATTGCTAGGAGAGGATGTGCAGGTACTCGAATAATGGCATGGGGGTGTTGGTTCTATTGGTGCTACTATCGTGAAGTAGCCATCACTTCTATTATCAGGACCGCTGATTTTGTTGACAGCATTGTCACTGTGACAAGTGTTAGCCCTAGTGAGATAGAAGCTGTCAAAATCATGTATGTTGGCTAAGAAGGGCCCTCTACACCCGCAGACTCTGCTGAAGCTTCAAAAGAGAATATCAAAGACAAATCAATATCACCTCCCACTGTTATGAATAAACTGGTCAAATTTAATAAAGATTTTTATAATATGGCAATGGGGGTGAAAACATGCAAATACCTGCTTGAAGAGTAGCATTGTCTGCAGTTGTGGGAATAGAACCAGATCCTTTGGGTTTCTTCTCCTCCAAATCCTCTCGGCGCAAGTAGGAAATTTTGTCCGTGCCTGGTCGAGGGAAATAATCATCATCAAATTCTTCTTCGGAACCAGCTTCACCTAAGTCACAAACTGCACCACTTACGCTAGAGTAATCTACTAGCTCTAAAGAATCTGATTTGGACATCGGGGAGGTTGAGTCCCTGAAGCTCCGCCACCTGAAATGCAAGCCAATAGAAATTAACGACCAATAAATAAAAACGAGAGTTAAGATGATCTTTAAAGAAAAATGCTAGTCTAGGGGTTGGATTATGTAGCATAGCTCCACTATGAAGTGAAATAAAATCATCTAGTGTGGAATCCTTTAGAATAGTCCTGGTTGGCTATGTAACCCAAAGCTTCAGCAGCTACTTCGTCTCCATCAATCTCGACGATTTGTGGAGATGAATTATTAGCTGCGGGTGTTCTAAGTATAGAGAAAGCTTCAAACCCAAGCATCAAATTACATTACTAGGTAGGGGCTATCGGGGGTACTATATTTCATACAGTGGCTTGAAAGGTCATAGTCTATAGGAGTGCCCCTGACCTAATCATAGGTTGTTTGAACACTGAGGTGGTAGTAAGAGTCTAAAATTTCTTTCTTTTCCTCTATGGAACTCTGGCCATCTTAAGATTTGAACGTTTGGAACCAGATGTGCTTGTGGGGCCAGAGTAGTATCATCATCTCATCCATCTCCTTCATCATCATCAGAATCGAGGGAAGTGTGTATGGATTGAAATTCAGCCAAGCCCTTACGACCATTTTTGGAGAACTTATAAAATGCCTTGATATTTCTTAGGAAGGAATGGTTCACTGGATAACTCTAGGGAATAATATTTGCAAGATGATATCAATTATAGAACCCCATTGATGCATAGTAGGATGGTGATCGACTCGGAAGAACAAATACAGTTTTCATACATCCCGTTGCAAAATAAAACCATCCTCGCACCCCTTCAAAAATATTTCCATCATGATGAAGATAAGGATTTGGATTGCTAATATATAGTTGGTCATACACAAATTGGTGTGTGAAATGGCTGGGCATATATGGCTTTATGAAAAAAACACGATCCTGGCAGAGATTAGATGGCTCGAATGAATACTGATGAACCATCAGAAGAAACCCGATAGCAAAGTTGTAAAGTCGTCGTTCTCAAGCTTATCTTCTAGCTGGTTATCGAAATTCCCTCAGGGTAACTGAGGGAAGTAGCAATAGATCTCATAGTTTTGATGTTGTCGAACAATTCATCAAATCGTGGCTACGTACTTTCAATTCCAAGTATTGTTTTCAAAGCGTTGGACATAAGGAGTAGCACGATCCATAACTTTTGGGGGGAGAGGTCATTCATTCTAAACAATGCAGTACAAGCCCAGTCATCAGATATGTGTATGGCAGGTCAATTTGCAAATTAGGTATTTTAAAGATGGTGTGTTTGAAGGATGAGGTTATCATCTTTATCTTTCACCTGTTGAACACCACGAAATTGGGTGACCATTTTTTGCAATCCACGTTTGAGGGGGTTGATCATGGTAGGTAGTAATCCCAAAGGTTGACCACATGCCAGTAAAACTACCAGATAAATAGCTTCGACGACAATGGCTTCATGAGGGGAGTAAGCACTACACAATGCTTCAGTCATAGCATGAAAAATCTAGCCAGGATAGCACTATTTGACATAGGGGTAGCTGCCTGATAATAGTAGTTGTCAAAGATGGTATGAGCGTTGAATCCGTCTTTATCAGATTCTGCCATAGATGCTGTAAAATAGGTGCTGATTCTTCTATTAATGGCGTCCATGTTGCAAGGGGCTTGTTATAGGACATTTCGGTCATTATCATCTAAGTTTTGGAAAAGATATTTCACGCAAGCTTTATGACACATCCCTGGACCTTGCAGCTTAGAAATGTCAGTGCAAATGTGATAATGGCACATTAGCTCCCAATAAGTGGAGTATGTTTTGGGGATGATTTTGAGACAGAGAAGCTCTTTTGCACCGGGAACGTATTACTCGTAGGGAGTTTCACCTATTGATAGCACCGAGATTCATGTAATATATGAAGCACGAATCCAAATTCTCCGACAGGTATGAAGAAGTTATTGGTTTCCACATTGTACATCTCCAAGATACATAAGAAGTGGAAGGAGCTATGCAGGAGACTAAAATGCACATTTCTCACTGCGCAATAAATGTTGAGACTCTTCATATGTGCTTCAAAAGTTCCCTATATGAATTGGGTCATTCAAGACCGTCACATTCGTGGGGACGAATGGACCCATCTGAGTGTGTGGAAATCTTGAGCTAGGAACTGACCTTTAGCATCTGCGAATAGATTGATAAGCATGTCATGGGTGCTGAGGATTTTCGCATACAGGGTGATTTTTGCTGACTCTCCTAGGCAATAAACCAATGATATTCTTTGTTGGACCGTCTACAAAAGTGCCATGGTTACTAAACTTTCCAATTGAAACAACGTTGCAACCTCGAGTAATGGGCCAAGACATCACCTGCAGACATGAAATCATTACAAATATGACAAGGGGAAGTTGCACTCCATGTCTTGTACAAACATATATCAATCTTCTACCTTGTTTAACCATTTACTCGAGTCGAATAAGTTTTCATTAGGTTCGGCAATGGCATCTCCGAAAAGGAATAGCACTTTCTCCAATGTCTGCCTATTGGTGTCATCAAATATGACATCGGTAATAAACTCTTGAGCCGTAAGCTGCTTGCAGATGATGATTTTTTGTCTTTGATAATCACTACTCCTCTCATTTACCAGAGGAATGTAGGCAACAAATTCGAAATGGGTCTGATTATCGGGACCGCCTCGAAACCTGAAATAATAGTTCTTTGTTGGAGGATTTGTTGAGTGGTGAACTGCACAAATCAAGATAATAGATTAGCCAAAGCTTTACATGGTACATATTTTAATGAAGCAAACAATGTAATTTTGAGAATTAAATAATTGGAGCTAGGATCCAACTCCAAGATGCGGTATGGAGCCAACCCATGCCTGGGGGAATCGCGCAGCGCCTAGGCCAGGCACGCGCACAACGCTGAGATGCGGGCACAATGCTCAGACGTGTGCGCACATAGTGCTGAGATGCACGCGCAGCACTCAGAAGCGCGCACATGCAGTGCCCTTGCGGGCATGCGCATAGCACTCTTGGGCACGCGCAGCGACTTGACATGCTCGCAGCAATGCCCCAATGCACGTGCAAGCGCATGGCCTCATGTGAGCCCAGCATGTGGATGACCCGCACATGATTTTGTAGATCTATTTTTGACACTATATACGCAATGAGCAATTAAATCCGCAGCAAAGTGTAGACGCAGAGTTAAATTTTTCTTAAATGAAATTTCTTTTGTAACAATCACGGAAGCAATGTTAAAGATGGATAACCATTTGTACCATTCAATGGTAATTTTAGAGCGCAAAAATATACACCTTTTTCTTACTTGAAATTAGAGGCTGCTTTTGAAATCTCCGAGAAGAGGGATCAACGCTAGCAGTAATGTCAACGTGTCGACCCTCAAAATCGAAAGTTTGTGTTGCCGATGATTGTGGTGTCTGTGAACAATCGCTGTTTTTAGAAGCCATTGGATGTTTATCTCTTTGGCAAAAGAGGAAAGCGAAAGGATGAGATAATTTATCTGAAGACGATAGTTGAAGAAGCAGAGAGAAAAAAAATAATAAATCTTGATTTGGATATGGGCTCCTCTGGTTATTTATAATAAATAATAAATACGCAATGCAGATTCCAAATAGGGATAGAAATTCAAATTCTAGTGAGATACAACTAACTAAATCCAGATATTAGTTGGAATAGATATTCAAATTCAAATTTAATTATGGATATCTATTTAAATCCTGATCCAAATCCAAATAAGATACAATTAACTAAATCCAAATGTTAGCTGGAGTACAAATTCAAATCCCCAAATCTAATTTTGGATATCTATTTAAATTTTTCTATCCCTATCTAATTCCAATCCAGATTCTAGTTTGAGCAGGTATCAAAATACTCTTCGAATTCTAGAGAGTTTTTTGGACATGTCAACACCCAATCTTAAAATGAAAAAGTGATTCCAAAGTATTTCGAAACTCATTACAAATCAACGATAAAATTTCGAAAACTTTAGAGGGAGTTCTATAGACACTCAAAAAAATAGAACAATCAGCTGAAACAAGAGCGTCAGATGCCCGAATGTAGTGCACGCAAGCCAAAAGAACACCTAGAGGCGTACGTTGAAGAACATGCGTCTGAGGAGCGCATACCTAAAAGTGTGCGCCTGCCAAACGAGGCAACTTACTATCGGATATAGTGATCTACAGTCACAGCAAGTAATATTTATACATTAATACTTCTTCTTCTTCTTGCACCTATCAATCGTCATGCTCAGCTTATCATTTAAGAAGGTGTAATATGATTTAACTCTTGGCTGACCTTGCATGTTGGGGTACACCATGTAAGAATTCTCTAATGGATATTTCACTCGCCATTTATCCAAAAATTGGTTGAGTTCTTAAGGACACCAATCTTCTACCATTGGAGTGATCAAGTTTTGCTGCTAAATTACTTTAGTTGCTAGATTTTTGTAATATATTTTACACAATAATTTCAAAGAACCGTCATCAGGATATAATGACTTATGTACATAGAAAGTTATATTTGAATATAACAAGGTACAAGTATGCTATGTTAATTCTAATTTAAAGTTGGTTAATCTTAAAAATAGCAGCTTATATATGATAGGATGAAGGTGCGAACTTTTGCATCTCAACCATCATCACAAAATACCCTAGAACACCTCTACAATACAAAATAATCCCACATTATTTTTTAACGCCTCTTGGGCGATTAAAGCCACATAATTGAAACAAATGTAACAAGGAATAGACAAGGTTCTCAAATTCAAGTAAAGAAAGAAACAGATGGCCAAGAAATTTTGAAGTGAGAGAGAGAGGAAGAGAAGACTGCTCTTGGAAGTTGACCCCTTGTTGGAAGGCCTCTGCGGCTACAACTAGAACTTCTACACAGAATGAGGATTAGAACAGGGAATAAAGAATGCAGAGAAGAAATTTAGTGGAGAAGGAAGAAGACAATTCTAGAGAAAGAAGAAGAAGATAGGGAGAAAAGGAGAGATATAATTTCATTCATCAGCTTGGCCAACAAGTAATTCAGTTTTCTCTCTTTACACACAATTCTCTCTCCCTGGTTCCCATATTTGAATTTCCGTTTCTGCTGCAGCAGTTAGGATTATTGTAGCCAACCTGAATAGAGTCGAATTACAACCAGCTGGATCACCTGCTTGCTTCCACCAGGGAATTTGTGGGTTGGGTCGCTTCTGGGCTCAAAGGTATAGGTGCAGGTTTTATTAACCGATACATACCTCCCTTCTTCAAAAGCCAACTTAGCCCACTAAGTTGAGGTGAGGAAATTTTCCTGCAATACTTGAGGCATCTTCCCAGGTTGCTTCGGTTGGATCTTCTCCCTTCCACTTGATCAACCGTTGTGATACCGCCTTGTTGTTGCTTTTCACCATTCGTGGACTCAGAACTTGCTCTGGCTCCTTCGGCTCCATCTCCAAGAAATGAGGCAAGGCTTCAAAGTTCACTGTTATATCACCTTCATATCTTTTGAGCAATGAGACATGAAAGACATTGTGAATTTTTGCAGCAGCAGGTAACTGGAGATGATACGCCACCCTCCCAATTTGTTCTATGATTCTGTAGGGTCCAAAGTAGTGAGCAGATAGATTGGATGGTAGAAAACTTTGGGCAGTCCTTTGTCTATATGGCTGGAGTTTCAAATGAACCCACTCCCCAACCTCGAACTGCTTCTCCGTCATCTTCTTGTCTGCATACAATTTTATCCGGTCCCTTGCTTGTTGGAAGTGGTCGCGTAGAATACGAAGAAATGCATCTCTATCATACAAGGAATCCGCCACTGCCTTACCTTCACAGTCTTCAGAATATGCTGCAACAAGTTCGGTGGTGCTCGACCATAAACCACCTCATATGGAGTAAACCCTATTGTCAAACGCCATGTCGTATTGTGCCAATACTGAGCCCAAGCAAGCCATTTCTCCCACTCCTTGGGCTTGAAACTGCAAAAGTACCTCAAATACGTCTCAAGGCATTGATTGACTCTCTCTGTTTGCCCATCAGTTTGTGGGTGATAAGCTGAGCTGAATTTGAACTTCATGCCTTGCAAATGGAATAACTCTTTCCAAAAATCACCAGTGAAGAGCCTATCTCGATCGCTAACTATTGAATTTGGAACTCCATGTAACTTCCCCCACATGATCAAAGAATAAAGCTACTAACTGAGAAGCATTAATCGGGTGTTTTAGAGCAATAAAGTGAGCATATTTAGAGAATCGATCCACCACAATCAAGATAGTTGACTTACCATTACCAACCAGTAAGTCTTCTATGAAGTCCATCGATATCTCATCCCACACTCTAACTGGAACAGTAAGAGGTTCCAACAAGCCAGGCGGCATCACTGATTCATGCTTGTGCCGTTGGCAGACATCACACTCTCTAACAGCCTTCTTAACATCAGCCTTCATTCCCCTCCACCAGAAAGTTCTCTTCACTCGATGCAAGGTCCTATGGTAACCCGAATGGCCACCACTAGAAGTGTCATGGTGCTTCGAGATCACCTGCCTCATAGAGGTGAGTGAGGGTCGAGCAGCACCCTCCCTTTATAAAACCATAGCCCGCTACACTTCTTGTATTTCTGCTTGTCCAGCTAGTCTTTAGAGAACTTCCTCTCTAACTCCACAAAGTACTCTGAGTCCCTCACCATTTGTTTGACTCCCTCTAACCGTGTGGATTCTACCAATGAAACTGCCGCACACTCTACCCGTGCACTATCTTCATCCTCCCTTCTTGACAGTGCGTCGGCAACTATGTTTTCCTTCTCCTTCTTATACTCCACCATATAGTCAAAGCCTACGAGCTTCTGTAGCCAAGGGTGTTGGAATTCTTCTTTAAACCTCTGGTCCAACAAGTATTTTAAACTTTTTTGATCAGTTCGTATAATGAATTTCCTCCCTAGTAGATATTGCCCCCACTTTTTAACTGCTAATAGGATAACCAACATTTCTTTTTCGTAGATGGAGAGTGCTAAAGCCTTACCCTTCAAACTTTGGCTAGAAAAGGCAATGGGGTGCCCCTCTTGTAGCAAAACTACTCCTACTCCACTTCCAAAAGCCTCGCATTCTATGGTGAACTCCTTGTTAAAGTCAGGCATCTTGAAGCTCGGAGGAGATAGGAGTTTAAGCTTTAATTCTTCAAATGCTTCCTTTACCTTATCATTCCACTCAAACTCTCCTTTCTTTAGCATCACATGAAGTGGAGCCAAAATGCTTCCGTAGCCTTTAACATATTTCCGATAATATCCTGATAACCCCAAAAATCCCCTTAACGCCTTAGGATTTCTGGGAAGTGGCCAATTCGCTGTCACTAACCTTCTTTGGATCAACTGCAATCCCATTACAAGTGATTACATGCCCCAAATAGTCCACTTGTTCACATCCAAAGCAGCATTTGGATTCCATAGAAAAGAGCTGATTTGCTTCTAACAGTTCCAACACCCTTCTCAAATGAATGAGATGATTTTCCAATCTTTGCTATACACCAAAATATCGTCAAAGAATACTAGGACAAATTTCCTTAGATGAGCCTAAAATACATCATTCATTAAATTTTGAAAAGTAGAAGGAGTATTAGTAAGTCCGAATGGCACTACCAAGAATTCATAGTGGCCGTCTGTGTGCGGAATGCGGTCTTCTTGATGTCATCTTCAGCCACCCGCACTTGATGGTACCCCAATCTCAGGTCCAATTTAGAGAAGAAAGTAGCTCCATGTAGCTCATCCAACAAGTCGTCAATGAGAGGAATCAGAAATTTATCCTAATGGTGTTCTGGTTGAGGGAGCGATATCCGACACAAAGGCACCAACTCCCATCTGCCTTCCGAACTAGAACTACCGGTGAAGCAAAAGAACTAGTGCTGGGTTGGATGATACCCATCCGCAACACCTCTTGAATTTGTCTCTCAATCTCATTCTTCTGATGGAAAGAGTATCGATAGGGTCTAATCTTCACTACCTTCTCTGGTTGTATGAGAGGAATTTGGTGGTGACAACTTCTTCGTGGAGGAAGCCCTTGGGGTGTTTGGAACACCACTTGAGACTCCTGGTGTAATTGCTTAAGGTCACTGGGCAGGCTTCCCTCTACTTGAACTTGACACTTCTCCTCCATTTGAGCAGCATATGTCAACATTCTTTGGGTGAGCATTTATCAAATAGCTCTCTACTGACTGCATGTAACTCCGAAGCTCGAACCCCTTGAAGCAAGATTGATTTCCCTTCTTTCCAATTCTTAAGAGTATGTTAAGAGAAATCCCAAATTGTTGGCCCCAAGCTTTTAAGCCATATCGTTCCCAAGACTACGTGGCTCTCCCAAGGGCACAATCAACAGATTGGCTTCATTCCTCTGCCCTTATATGCACAATAGCACCTTACGGCAGTATCCTCCCCCTTGAAATTTTTCCTCGCCGACTACAGTTACAAAGAATGGAGCTATATCTTCCACCTCCAATTGCAACTTTGCTACAATCTGGGATCTAAAAAATTGTGAGTTGCACCCGTATCTACGAGGAACCCAACTTGCTTCCCATTGACCTTCCCAATCAATCTAATGGAACTTATGCCCACCACTCCTTCGATGGCATTGAGAGACAATTCAAGTGGCTTAAGTTCTTCTTCTTCAACAATCTCCTCCACACCCCCAAATCCTCTCTTCATCATCTTCCGTGATATTTCTAGTTTATGCAGCCTTTGATTCTTACATCGATGCCCCGTCGTATGCTTCTCATCGCAACTAAAACATAGCCCCTTGCGCTCCTTGATCTCCTGGTATGTCAACTTACAAGTAGGTTGAGTGGTAGCTCCTCTTGGTGTAGAACTTGCCTTCACATTACTTGGGCCTCCTGTATTTTGAGTTGGAGCTTGTGGCAGATACCTGTAGGGCTTGGGATTGTTGGTTCTTGCTGACTTCCGAATGGCCAAAGTCTTCTCTTTTTCTAATCGAGCCAAGCACATTGCAGCCCTCGTGGTTTGCAGATCCTTGGCCATAACCTCATATTTGATTAGGTCCTTCAACCCTCTCAAAAAACAACTAATGAGATAGTATTGAGAAGGGATGGCATCAGTCAGTTCAATTTGGGTTTGGATAGAAAAATCTTCACTGAAAACCGAACCAAATTTTCAAACCGGAAACCAAAGCCGACAGACCATTAAGAACCGAAACCGAAAATTCGGTTCAGTTCAGTTTGGGTAGAAATTCAGTTTCTGGGTTCCAAGAAGCCAGGTTTCTATCAGAATTTTATCGAACACCTTGTGAGCAGAGCCCATATCTTCAGCCTTAGAGTACATGTTGACCAATTCAGTTGCACAAAAGGGGTCTCCATACAAGCCTATTTGGATGATATGAGCTTGGAGTTGTTGGACTTCTCTCCAGCAGCCGAGGTGCTGCAGGACTTGAGCATGAGAAGGAGTGGATCATGGAGTTGCAGAGGAAAGCTTGAGAGGTGCAGAGGGCGAAGAGGCGGCGGGTAGCGAGGAGGTTGGAGGAGGAGAGAGAGGAGATGAGGAGGGTGAGGAGATGGTGGTTGGAGAAGAGGAGGGAGCGGCGGAGGAGAGAGGCTTGGATGTCCAAGAGGAGGAAGGAGTTTTTTGGCATTGGGGGAGGTTTTATTAGGGCTCGGGAGAGAGAGTTGAAAGAATTTTCGGTTTTAGATTAGAGATATAGGTCGGGTAGAGTGGGAACTTCCAAAGGGCACAACTTTTTTACCAGTGAGCCCACTTAAAAACTTCATATATATTACAAGTTTGCCATCGATTTTTTTGACTAAAATGCCCTTTCTTTAACCTCCCTTCTCCTTCTCTTCTAAGACTATAGATAACCCAAAAAAAAAAAAAAAACCTAAAACCCAAAACTATTCTATCAAAGCTTCCTTCCCAACAACCCAGATAACGTAGATGTCGAGCTTTCACCAAGAGAGAAAGGAGAAATCGGAGAATCCATCAGTACGAGCTGAACGAAGAGCCTGATCTCTCTGAGAATTCAGAACGACGCACCACCACCTACCGACTAGTTCGCTCGGGCTGCTATTCGGCTCTCCCCTGTATTGCCGTATACGGAATATACTCTCTCTGGGCTCGTGTAGTTTCGGAATCGCTTGTTCGTAAACTTCACTCTCTGTGTAGTGTAGTAGGATTTATGAAAATGAAAAATATTCAGAATTCGTGAGAATACGAAAGCAAAGACAAAGACACAGTTGGCGATGCTACGCCCTTTTTGTCGTGGACTGAGTAGTCCACTTCAATAATCCAACAAACAGTCCCGTCACAGGTCCGATAGCGAGGGGACGAGCGTCGAGTCCCCCCCGCCACAAGTCATCCCCGTATTTTGCCACATACGTGGGTTCGGTCCTCCGACGGCCTTTCCGAGCTCTCTTCAACCTGCTCATGGCTAGATCGATCGGTTTCGGGTCAAATAGGAAGAACGGGGAGACGGGGAATTTTTTCCGGAAAGCGCCTACACCTAATGGCTTAAGCCGCTGTTCCCATTTCCTCGCTGACCCATCATGCGAAAGGTACGCTGTTAGAGTGAGTGCGCCCGCGCTCCGCTCCTTCGACTGATTGTTCGCATCGGATCTCAGGTTCTCTATTGCACTCCCCGATTGGGGTTCTTTTCACCTTTCCCTCACGGTACGTCGTACGCTATCGGTCATTGAGGAATACGTCAGGCTTAGAGGGTGGTCCCCCTTTCTCGCGTAAAAGCGATCATCATTCGAACACGCCGCGTTTTACTGGGAAGGATCGAACCATGGGAACGAATTCACAGGGCTATCACCTTCTTTGGCCAGATCTTCCAACCTTTTCAGAAAACCAGTTCACTGCGCGCCCCACCCCGTGACGTACTGTGTTGCCTACGCTTGCTGCGTCGCTGGTTTTTCCATCATCCGAGATTTTCCACAACAAATCGAATGAAACCGCTTCGGATTTCTTTTATTAAATTATCTCCTCTTATATTAAATTATCTCACAAATTAAATTTGAAAATTGATTTTATTAGCTTTTTACTTACTCAAAAACCCTAGAAACTGTGCGGATTGAAAAAAATTATGAACTCAAAAAAACTCAAAGTCCAGACTGAGAGTCCGAACGGTCGAATATCCGTCCGGACTGGAAGTCCGGACAGTGGAATTCTGTCCGGACTTCCAGTCTGGACAGAACTAACTTTGTCCGAACTAGAAGTCCGGACAGAAGGGTTCTGTCCGGACTTCCAGTCCGGACAGTTATAAATAGATTTGCTTTCGTTTTATTAATCATGAAGTCATTGTAGCATAGTGGTGAGTATCCTTATGTCACATGTGAGTGTCTTGAGTTTGATTCCTATTAATAGCAAATCCTTTACTATTTTATTTTATTTTTTCAAATAAATATATTTTCTTGTGTAACTATTACAAATCTAATTAAATTTCGAACTCAAACAAGTTTTTTTTCCTTAGTAACTATTTCATTCCAATTAAGAAATAAATTAAATGAAACATATAATGATATATTTTCTTGTGCATTTTTTTTATTTGCATTTTTTTTTATACTTTATTTTATTTTTCTAAATAAATATATTTTCTTGTACAACTCCATATCAATATGATTTCTAATCAAATAATTAAACATTAAAATAAAAATTATTAATTCAATTGCAGTACAAATATACATAATAAGTCCTAGAAATCTAATCATAGAAATCAATTCTATTGCAGTACAAATATACATAAAAAGTCATGGACATCCAAGAATGGAAAATTTGATCGAGTACAAGCAAAAAACAAAGCCGCTTCAAAATATCATAAAGTATGAAAAAAATACTGTCACTCATTTTCTTGAAAGTTAGTTAATATTGTCTTCGAGTTTCTTACAATATCCATAAAGATACATGATAAAAGTTGAACATTAAATTTACGGGCTCTAATAAAAATTTAGAGATATCATTGCACCTAGAATCTAAATTAATTACTGTCTCTGTGTCTTCCTTCGGGGTTGATGTTGACATGTGGTTCGAGTCGTTCTCGTTGTATCGGGTGCATCAGGAGTGGCATGTTCCTCTACTTGTTCCTTTGGTTGTTCCTCTGGTTTAGTGCAACCAGTTTGCACGGTTTTAATTTTTGCAAGTTTGAGGGATATCGGTCGTTTGAGATTGCTAGATTGCTAGAGATAGGCCATGATTTCATCTATATTCTGAAGTTGTGCTCTAACTTCTTTCATGTGCATGCGAGGTTGTTGATGGTGTAAAATTATTTTAACCACTCCGACATTTGTTCTGCCAATACAAAATAAAATTCATATCAGTAAACACATTATGCTTTACAATTAAGCCACTAACATAATAATCGCGCTAGACAAACTGAATTGCAAATTGACAGTATACATATGTAAACACGACTGTGAAATTAGCGTTTCACTAATCTAAGCATGACAGTTAAAATAATATTATAATAATCAAGACACTGCAGTATCAGACTTTAGAAAATACATGAACCTAAAAAAAAGTAGACCAAGATTGGAACTTAGACTATATAATTTTGTTTTTCTGCAGTTTGTGTTTCTTGTTCCATGTGTAATGCTCTAACTAATGAAATTTTTAAAAAATACATATTATAAATAAACCAAGGTTTTAAATATCAGTCATTACTGATATGCATCACGAACATTGTATCAAATTATGATACAATATAGACCCTATAATATCAATATTAATATTTACAATGTGACATCCCCAATACTAAGTCTCCTTCAAGTCCCCCTTCAATATCAGTCCAAAGTCCGGAAAAAAAAAACTTGAAATGTAGTACCAATATTAATATAAAATAAAATCTTAACACAGCCATGAACATGAGTAAGTGGCATGCTTGAATTTTAATTCACTCCTCTTGAACAAATCCCTACTTATGTAACTGATAATAGGCATCGTATTCAATCTTACATTCAATAAATAAGATGTCCATATCTAATCAGAGCTTACGAACCCAAATATAACCATAAATTTTAACAAAAAATAGAATTAGCAAGCTACCTTATCATTTACATTGGCGCCTTTTAGCCTCTGTGTGTAGATGAATCATTCTGGAAAGACAATATATTAAATTAACTAATAAATTTGATATTAATGTCCATGATTAGAAAAATAACTAAATTTTACATATTTTACAACTAGAATTACAATATTAATTTTTCTTAATAATTATAATCTAAATATTAAAAAAATAACAAAAAAAATGTTACAACCAAATTTGTTATCTCTTTCCCTCTTCCTCCTCTCCAACTCAACAAAATCACCAAACCCTAATATTGAAGAGTTGTTTGATCCAAAAATAAAAAAATATATAAATTTAAAAAAATATTACTAAATTAGCAAATCTCACCTAGCAATGGCGAGAAGGCAGCGGAGACAGCAGGAGAACGGCGATGGCAACGACCAGAGGTTGGCGACAGCGGCGGCGGCGTCCGATCAGCGGCGGCGGCGTCCGATCGGTGGCGGCGATGGCTCTAGGAACGGGAGAGAGAGGAAGATGGGAGAGAAGAGGGAATTGGGAAATGGGAGAGAAGAGGGAAATGGGAGAGTTAGGGTTTGGATTTTCTTTTGAGTTTAGGGGTTAGAGAGGAAAACGGGAGAGAAGAGGGAGAGGAGGTTGATAAATAGGGGGAAGGGTATTTTTGAAATTTTTAGTATGCTTACTAGGAAATTACTCCCTTCAGTAAATTTTATATGGGCTCACTAGGAAATCTGGGCTCACTAGGAAAAATATTGTGCTCCTTTGGAAGCTCCCGATAGAGTTAACGGATTGGATATTTATACAAATTCGATTTTTTCGGTCGGTTTCAGTTAGCGCTCAAGCCATCGAAACCCGACCCGATATCCGAATAAATTTTCAGTTTTGCACCCGACCCAAACCGAAAACCGAACTAACCGAACCGATCGGTTCGGTTCGGTTCAGTTTAGCGGTTTGGATTGATTTTTTCGGAAATTTACTCACCCTTAGTCTTGAGACAGTCCATGCACATGATGCGAGAGATGCATAAATTCCCCGATATAGTCTTCCACTCTTCCTCCTTCCTGCCTCAATTTAGGCAACTCTTCCGCATAATTTGTTGTATAACTAGGATTATATGTCTCGAGCAAACCTCTCTCGAATTCATGACACTGCAAAGGCCCTCCTTGTGACCACACCGGCCACCTCTACCATTGAAATGGCTTCTTCTCTAAGTAGAGGGCTGTCGTCCTCACCTTTTGGTCGAAACTGGTGCCGTAGAAATCTAACAATTGCTCTACTCAATATAACCACCCATAGACGTCCTCTCTGCTAAAGACAGAATTCTGGACGTGGTTGATTGTAATAACTGCCATCAGATAGTCTTCCGCTAGCCATATATGGATTATTAGCCACTGGAGTATAAGCAGAGCCTACTGAGAGAAGATGGGGGGAGTAAGTAAGAGGGGACCTTCGTGGTTCATATTGCAAGGCCGATCGTTCCCCAATACCGGCATCACCTCCATCCTTCGTCGTGGTGATTCCGGGATCAGGTGGAAAGTTTCACCGAAGATGCGATGTTGCAGATCAAACAACAGAGATCTGAACTCCTCCTTGTCGCTTGCTCGATCGGCATCAAGCTTCTTCATCCAACTGTGCAACTCCTCCATTTCGCAAGTCTGATTCATCACCAACCCTCGCAGCTGCTCGAACTCTGCAGAAGAAGGAATGGATGGGGATATGGACTCCTCAGAGATCGGCGAGAGGTTGCCTGGTGCTCTGATACCTATGTCGGAGCCCTGCTCCGCACTCTTGAAAGTTGACCCCTTGTTGGAAGGCATCTGCAGCTACAACCAGAACTCCTGCACAGAATGAGGATTAGAACAGGGAATAAAGAATATAAAGAAGAAATTTAGTGGAGAAGGAAGAAGACAATTCTAGAGAAAGAAGAAGAAGATAGAGAAGAAGATAGGGAAAAAAAAAGGAGAGATAGAATTTCATTCATCAGCTTGGCCAACAAGTAATTCAGTTTTTTCTCTTTATACACAATTCTCTCTCCCTGATTTCCATATCTGAATATTCATTTATGCTGCAGCGATTAGGATTATTGTAGCCAGCTTGGATAGGACTACTGTAGCTAGCCTGGATCAGGTCGAATTACAACCAGCTGGATCACCCGCTTGCTTCACCCAGGGAATTTGTGGGTTGGGCTGCTTCTAGGCTCAAAGGTACAAGTGAAGATTACATATAACTAATCCTACCTCACTTCTCCAAACGTAAAGGTAATTTTTTTTTTTTCAAGAGTCTTGAATCTCCTTCAAATTCTGGAAAGTAAGACCATTTATTTTCAAGCTTCTATTAACTCTAAAATTGTAATTTGCTTGAGCAAAGCATTAAATGCAAGGAAGAAAGTTATATTGGAGAGTCTCAGCAAAAAATTCATATGATACATCAATCTGTATATAAAGAAAATGAAGGAAAAAGTTTTAGGATATAAATTAGGGATGAGTATCGTTTGGTTTTGGTTTGGTTTTTATCAATTTTAACAAAAGTAAACCGAACAGATTAGGAATGAGCACCGAAACCAAACGGAACTAATTCAATTCGGCCCTGTTCAGAATTAATTTGTTGTTAGATGATATTTTAATTTCTTCAGCAAATACATGTGATATTAATATGGGCAACACAGGGGACGAACAGACTCGAAGTATGGCAGTTTTGAGGGACACTAGCCATAACTTAGGTCAGCCATTATTGACCAGTGCGCAATTACTACAAGTTTGTAGTCAGGGAAGAAAGGAGCCTCCGGAGGGTTATAATAGGCAATAATGCTATGTAGTTTGAGGAGATTAGAGAATTTTGGACAAAATATATTATGTCGGTCCGTTTAAAAAATAAAAGAGATGACACCAAGCAGTTGATTACTGTTGTTTACGGTCCAAATAACAACTGGGAGAGAAGAAGGGTGTTCTGGAAAGAAATCATCCAGACAAGGAATCAAGCAGATTGTCCCGGGGATCATTGGCGGAGACTTTAATGTGGTCAAATTTGCTAACGAGAGAGAGAAATGGAGGTATTGACAATACACAAGATAGAGAAGATTTTAATAAGGTGATGGACCATCTGGGTTTGATCGAGCTATCTATTACTGACAGATTGTATACTAGGTCGAATTTGAGGGAGATACCATCACAGGCAAGATTGGATAGGGCATTACTATCTAATGGGTGGGAGAGGAGATTCCCAAATAGTGGTGCCCATATGATACCAAGACCAGTCTTGGATCACGCTCCGATATGCCTCGGAATGGGAGAAAGGGTGAGTGGCAGACACCGGTTGTTCAGATTTGAAAACTGGTGGCTTCAATACCAAGAGGTTGGGGATCCTATAAAGGAAAGTTGGACTCAACCAATATTGGCCTCTGATGCAGCTGGTATTTTATGTTATAAGATAAGGAGACTTAGAACGGTCTTGACGAGATGGGAAAGGAGGTTTTTTGGAGGTGAAAATAATCAGAAAGAATATATTGTGAAAAGAATTGAGGAACTAAAAAAGGAAGGAGGAAGGAAGGACACTAAGCCAGAATAAGATATTCCAATCGGAGGATATGTGCCGTAGGTTTATAGAGGTATATACCAAGGAGGAAATTTTTTGGAGGCAACGGGCCAAATGTAAACGGCTGAAGGAAGGCGATGCTAATACAACATATTTTTATAGATCTGTTACTATGAAGCATAGATCAAACAACATAAACAGATTGACCTCAGATGAGGGGATGGTTAGTGGAGAGGAGAACATTCGGAGGCATGTTACCGCCCATTTTAATTCCTTGTTCAGCCAGAGACAGTGTTCGAGACTGATGTTGAGAAGGAGCGGATGGGAAGAGTCTGCAGATTTGGAAGAGTTAGAAAGGGAATTTACGGAGACGGAGGCAAAAAAGGCCATGTGGGAGTTGGCGGCTGATAAGGCCCCATGACTGGATGGGTTCCTAGTTATGTTCTTCAGAATCATATGGGACTTGACGGAGATAGAGATAATGAATCTCCTTCATGAATTGTGGCATGGAGGAGCGAGATTGGACATGATTAATTACTCATATATTACCCTAATCCCTAAAAAGAGTTCTCCACAAATTGTAGGGATTTCAAACCAATAGCATTGCTAAACAGTTCATTGAAGATTATCTTAAATATACTAGCAAACAGACTAGACCTCCTTGATGAGTACCATACAAGTTTCATCTCCGGTAGGAACATTCTAGATGGAGTTGCCATAGCATAGGAGGTGGTCCATCAATATAAAAAAAAAAAAAAACCGGACATATAGGTTTCCTCCTAAAGTTGAATTTTGAAAAGGCATATGACATAGTAAATTAGGAGAGCGTATTAGAGGTGTTGAGTTACAGGGATTTTGGAGAGCAATAGATTAAATGGATCAGCCTATGGTTGAACTATGCAAAAACACAGGTCCTAGTAAATGGGACACTTGGTAAGGAGATTGTCTGTAGAAGAGGTTTAAAACAAGGAGATCTCCTATCATGCTAGTGGCAGATGGGCTAAATAGCATGATCGAGAAAGCGAAGGATGTAGGCTTCCCAGCCGGCTTACCAAGTTCTTCAGACTCAAGTTTCAGAAACTTGCAATACACAGATGACACATTAATATTTGGTAAGAACGATGTCAGGGAGGCGATAATCATTAAGTGTGTCTTGCGTTTCTTCGAAACATGATCTGGACTAAAGATAAATTTCCACAAAAGTTCAGTAATTCTGTTGGGAAGGATGAACTTCTTTATTTTAGGAGTCCTTGAATGTAGACAGTACAATTTCTCCTATCATATTTGGGCATACGTATAAAACCTACAAGGTTAAACAGAACAGATTGGACACCATTAGTGGACTCTATACAGAGAAGACTATAAGGGTGGAGGAAAAGGATGTCCTTAGGAGGAAGGATCATCCTCTTCAATGCAGTTTTATCTGCATTGCCTTTGTATTATATGTCCTTTTTCGTCCTTTAGTGATGGGTACGAGAGAGGATAGATAAAATAAGAAGTATGTTTCTTTGAAGAGGTCTAAATGAAAATATTCAAAAAAAAAAAAACCACTTGATGTCTGGGGGGGCAAGTATGTAGACCGAAACAGGAGAGTGGGTTAGGTGTGATTCACACACGAATTTTTAACTTAGCACTAATGGTTAAATAGTAGTGAGATTACTGAGCCATCCATAGGGGCCGCTAGAGAGATTATTGCTTTCAAAATATGGTCCTCATTCTGGCTCACGGTACTCAAGATTGAAGAATTCGTCCAATACATCTCCATTATGGAAAAGAGTCTTGGTGTCTAAATACCTCCTATGGCTCAGTGTCAAGTTCAAAATAAGGAAAGAAAATACGGTATCATTTTGATGTGATAGATGGTACTCGAAAATCCCATTCAAGGACCTTTATTCTTCCTTATATGAGGCAACGAGACACAAGGAAGCGAGTATTAAAAAATTATGGCATAGAAACAAGTAGAATTTAATCTTTAAGACTGACTATCTAGTCAGGAAAATGAGGGGTGAAGACGGTTGAAACTGGATATTATTAAGCATAGGCGTGAAGATCACAAGGAAGATTGTCCGATATGGAGATGGAATAAGAAAGGTGGTAGCTTAATTAATTCCACATAAAACCACTTTATAGATGGGGGTTGTAGATCACTTATCGCGTATTCGATTTGGAATGTGAAGTGCCCTCTGAAATGTAGAGCATTCATATGGTTGGTTTCCGTACATGCAATCTTAACATGGCTAGCGTTCCAGAAAAGAGGATGGTCAGGCCCAAACATCTGTGTGCTCTACCGTAGAAATGAGGAAACAAAAGAACACATCTTGTATATTGTGAGTTTGCATTATAGGTTTGGCGATGATGTACAAACTTGTATGGGTTGCCTATGGATCTCGCAAATCCATACAGTATTGGGGGGATTCTTATAAAAAAAAAACCCAGTCATAATAGTCTTCACATGAGTGTTCTGACAGCAATTTGCTAGAATATTTGGAGAGAGTGAAATAATAGAGTATTCAGAAATAGATCACATTCCACTTATTCCTGTTTTTTGCATACAGGAATGCTCTTAGGTCCTGTTTGTTTGCACTGAAGTGGGGTAGGAAGTATGTGAAATAACTTACTTCCATTACTTCTGTTGTTTATTGAGTTCAGAAGTAATAATTTGAAAGTTACTTCCTACATGCTGATTTGGATCCTACGTGGCCGAGTGAATACTCAAAATTTCTTCCGCCCCAAAACGATCGAAAGAGAGAGGGATCTCACGAATCGAGGAAAAAAATAATTAAAAAAATCAAAAGATTCTTTTTTATTTCCTTCTCTCTTCCGTATTGTCTTGAGTCCCTTCATCCCCTCTTGCTACCAGTAATCTTCCCATCCCTTCCAGGTGATCTCACGGTTAGGGTTTTAAGGAGGAACGAGAAAGGAGAGAGGAGGGATTTTGGATCTTGGCGTTGATCTTACCTCCAGATAATATTTTGCCACCGGATCCCCTCGTCCTGATCAAAAGATTGTTTTGCAGTGAAGTTTTGATCTCAGATCGGGTAATTTTTTGAAAAAAAAATTCTTTGAAAAAAAAGGTGCAAATTTTTTTTTCTCAAAAACACTGAAAGTAAAGCCCTAAATTTCTATTTTTCTTAATTCCTTCTCAAAACAATGAATAATCTCACTGTCATTAATTTTTTTAGCTGTGAATCTCTCTTTCAAATAACTACGAATTTTTTTCTTCTTATTATAACCATAATCTATCAGTTTTTTAATAGAAATTTAGGACTTTACCTTCATATATTCGATGCTAGCTCTTAGAATTCACTTTTTTGTGAAAATTTGGGAATTTTTTGTTCAAAGGTGAGACCTAGGGTTTCTCTCCCTTTCTCTAGCCATTATTTAATTGATCCGTTTTTTAATAGAAATTTGGAAAATTATAACCACAATCTATCAGTTTTTTAACAGAAATTTAGAGCTTTAATTTCATATATTCGATACTATCTCTCAGAATTCACTGTTTTTGTGAAAATTCTGGGATTTTTTGTTCAAAAGTGAGACCTAGGGTTTCTACCTGATAGTTCCCTTATTTATGCCCGATGGCAATAAAAGAAATAGTTCTCTTTGCACTGGAACCTAAGTTTCTCATGTCAATTACTTATAACAGGTCTAATTGCTTAAAATTATAAATATTTAAAATTAATATATGGACTCAATATGCTGTTAGTATGCCTAAATATGCCTATTGTACTCTAACATACCCAATTCCTATATGTTTAATACATACTTCCTCTCTGCCGAATGAATATATATATATATATATATATATATATATATATATATATATATATATATATATATATATATATATATATATATATTAAATTTCTACTATATATTTTCAACAGATAGGCGTCATGGTTGAACTTTTAATCAGTGCATTATTTTCCTTTTTTTTCCTTTTTATGTTCATGCTGTCTCTTTTATTGTGAGTATTCCGTTTGCAATCATTTTATAATATATCGTAATTTATATGTCATACCAAATTAGTATTTATATTTATTATTCTCTTATTTCAGATTATAAAATTTACTTCAAAAGTTGTTGAAATAGTTGCGAACAAAGTTAGACGGTTGCAATAATAGGAGAAGGTTTGTTGTTTTAATAAAAAAAACTTCCTTGATGCATAATATAAATCAATGATATCGATAAGAGTTGTTTTGAAATGCTTTTGACTTAATATTTATCATAATTTTATTTTTTTTCTCTTTTAGACACTAATGGATCAACCTGACGAGTTATGGAACACATATCTTACTTCTGTTGGTTCCTATGCAGCTGCTACTGTTGTGATTGCATGTTATATTTTGTTTGATTGGCAAGATGAATATATACCTAGGGAGCCCACAATGTTTCGAGATTTAGTAAGAAATCATAAAATATTCTATTTGATTGGGAAGCTGCTACTGTTGTTATTCCTCTGTTTTCTAATTAATTGAGTTTTTATGACATAATGTATAAAAGTAAATGTATAAAAGTATGATCATTTATACATTTGTACATAAAATTCATGTTATTCCCTAATCTATTTTATCTATTTTTGTGGAGTATAAACCATTGGTGCATTATACATTGTACAACCGGAGGCATACCAAAACATTGTTTCCAAATGATTTTTATTTTTCCAATCTTTATGTTTTTATTACAATAGGTGGTTTTATCGAGTATAATTAGCCTCTAATAAATGGTCTTCTCAAAGATCTTCACGTTAGTTTGAGTTGTTTTATTGAAATATGTGGTTGATTGTCATCTTGTTCCCACTCCTATTGTTGTTTAGGTACTTCGATAGTTACGGAATTATTAGAGACATAATGCAGAATCATCTACTTCAGATATTAGCTTTGTTTGCTATGGAAACTCCTGTCATAACGAAAGCGACATACATATTTTTTTTTTTTATTCTTCTCTCATCCTTTACATTGCTTTTATACTGCATTCCGGTTTTATCGAGTATAATTGTCCTGCATGATTGTTGATAGATCACATTGAATTACCGTGCACACCATAGCGCTTAAATTACCATCAAAGCCAATTTGAGTGCTGTTCTAAACTTACTTTGGATGTCTCTTCTTGCTTATAGATACTCGAAAGAAATATCGGATGCTTACGAGAGAATTTTGCTTGTGAGCGCCGCCTATTCATTCGCTCGGATGAGTTAGATGCTGCTTGGGAGCTCCTCACCCCCCTTCTCAAAGAGCTGGAGGAGAAAAGGATTGCTCTCGAGCTCTATCCATACGGGAGTCGAGAGCCCGTAGGTGCTTACTATCTTGCAGCAAAGTACGATGTTTGATGGGGGATCTGAGTGCAGAGCACTACAAAGGATCGTGATGATGCCATTGCTCACAAGTTTTGTTGTTACTAGGGTTGTAAGTTTTTTGTTTTATACATCAATAAATATGTTGCTGCAGTGAGAGATGGAGATATAAAAGAATAATAAAAATTGGTTCCTCAGTTTGGTTTAGAATGGAATTTGGCCCTTGTTCCCTAGTTTGTAGTATTTATTTCATTATGAATGAATGAAAAATTTTAAGGAATGCTGCTATACGTTTCTGTGGTTATATTGGATTTGTATTAAAATTTCCTGCCACTGTAACAAAACTCTGAAATTATGGTTAGAATAAATCGCCCAAGCAGGTTGAGCGTCTATTTTGAATTTAAATTTGGGCTCTTTTTTTGCAACAAAATGTGCACTTTGTGAGGTTTGAACTTAGGTTGCTTTCGTATCATATTGAAGTTTTTACTATTATATCAAAATTCTGAAGTTATGCTAGTACTGGTTGATAGTTAAGGAAAATTGTTTTTGTATTCTAGTAGTTTGCCAACATTGCTGCCTTTATTTCTACATGGCTTTTATTTATTTTTTGTTTTTTGTTTTTGTTTTTTCTGTCCTCTCTTTCTTCTTCTCTTCAATTAGGAAAAAACCTTATTTGAATATTTTATGACTGAATAACTTAAATTTTTACTAATTTAACTTGAGAGCCACTATTGAGGTTCTCCAAAGTGTTTGTAGGTTACGAATACTTCTATTATGAAACCATGTTATATGAAAACATGTTACTAGTATGGACTATATTTAAATTTTTAGGATTGGAAAAGGTATATATTAATCTTTTGTTGATATAATGAAATAAACACGATTTTAATCTCACTATATATTAATTATTTGTAACATTGAGGGGGGTAATCTCACCATGATATTTGGATCCTTACTTCCATACTTCCTTTTAACTAGCCAAATAAAAGAAAATGAGGAAGTACTATTTCATTGGGACTTATTTCTTATGCAAAACAAACAACTTAATTTGTGAAAATAAAAGAAGTATGCCTTTCTTACTTCCCATATAGACCAAACAAATAAATGAATGTCAAGAAGAAGTCTTTTTTACCACTTTATTTTTGAAAAGTTATTTCTAATCCTCTTATCTGCTTCATATACTTCCAAGTAGCCAAACAGGACCTTAGAGGAAGAGCACCTTCAGCTTTCCGATGATATCTTCGAAGATAATGATGATAGTGAAGGAGGGGAAGAGCCTGAGAAGATGAATGTGAACCATACCTGATAGCAGAGATACGCTTCCATGATTGCTTTTTCTGTGAGGACTTAAAACAATACTCATGAAGAAACGACATCTGTTTATTAACTTAGACGAAGTAACCATAGGCTTCGAAGTATGCTACCAGCATTTTTAAAGCAACTACTCCCTTACATGAGAGGAATTATCTCACAATACATTTTAAACGGAAAAAAACCTTTTCCTGTAACTTGAACTTTGATTGAAAGATGAAAAAATTATTTGCACTAGATGAGGAAAAGTAACTAATTGAAAGAAAAGAAAGCCTCGATTGAACTTCTCAAGCCCATGAACAAAAATTAAAATTTACAAACAGCACCTTCTAAATTATTGACTTTAATGTAATAAAACAAATCAAAACATAGACTTCTTCATAGAAACAAAAAAGAATAACAAACATACAGACTCACAAGGAAAATGAGCATCCATTATACACCTTCGAGCAAACAACGCATAACAAGGAAAAACAACAGAGAGAGAGAGAGAGAGAGAGAGAGAGACCATTATGGGTATAAAAGAAAATTTTCGATGTCTTCCAAGTACGTAGATGTATCATCTCCTAGTGCCGAGAAAATAACAATCCCTCTTGCATTGCAGTTGGTGTCTACTCGTATCAGTATGCAAGAACTGCCACCTTCTAGACTAACTTCTTCTTCTATTCTAGCAGGCACAGCCACCTGATTGTTGTGGGGGGTGAGATGAGCTAACCATGGGCTTCAGGTTCACATCAACCATGTCTTCCTGTTTTGTAGAACTGAGATTCTCCATTCCTGGCAAGGCTGCAGCAATCTTGCGGAATAGAGGCTGTGTTGTATGAAATTTTTACAAGACATTTTCAATATCTCATCAGTATTAGGAACCCCTTTGTGACTGGAATATGAGAATATAAAGTGGTCAAAATGGAAATGTGTTTGGTACCTTGATGTTGAATCCTGCTTTAGCACTTGTCTCAATAAACATGACTCCTACTTCACGAGACGTGGATTCTCCTTCTTCGATTGAGACTTGCCTGTTATAATAAACTCAAACTGTAAGAATTATATGGTCACAAATTCATCAAGAACCCAAAAAAACCTAGGTCGCATCGTTTCAGGAAAAACAGAGAAAAGCATTATTGTCTACAGTCAATAAATGTGAGTTATCTCTGAAAGTGGAGCTATTCTGGAATCTTCACTGAGGGTTTTAGTAAATGCCTAGTGAAAGCTATTCTGGAGAATATCGTTTGTCAACCAGTTTAAAAGAGGAGGAGAAAAGCTTAATGAAGTAAATCAATGCAGTTATGCTTAGCAGATACAAATGCACTTAACCGATTATTTGCCAAACTTGAACCGCATTAACTGATAAATTTGGATTCATGAACATCCTGAATATTAGTGTCACAGCAAATGACCAAGGTTGACAACTGTTTTTGACCCAATTGCAACTTCAGTTTTACAACCTTTTTTTTTTTTTTTTTCCTTTTTGATTTAGCACATACTTGTTAATATTTTCTTTATCATATTAGTTGGGCTCACTTAGTGTTACTGTACCATAGAAATAAAACTTAAATTCTCCATGAAGTTTGGAGTAATCCCACTCCTGACAGGCTACAACCTCCCCAACCTCCCCAATCCCACTCATGAACTTTGCAGGTATCTCCATATCAAACAAAAACTTCTAATGAGCTTATAGATGCCGACATCTCCATATGTTTCTCCATCATCCACCCATGCTTTGGTAATTTTCATCATAAAGAACAACAGAAACTGATATTTCTTCTCATGCTACAAAGTTAAATCTTGGCTAATATTGATGTCCCATTTCTTTTGCAACTGAATTCTCCTAATACAGAACACATTCCATGCATGATTGCACAAAAGACTTCGATCTTACCATATACTCAAACAAAGACTGCACATTTTCAAAGTTAGGACTCATATTATGTTAGATTATTAACATCACATGTTTTTTTGAGAAACAGTTCTTAAGCATCTTGTAAGGAATGCTCTCATTGATGGTTTAAGATCTCAGAATCAATATCAGCTTATGGTATCAAATATCATTGATACAAGATGTATTGGGTAGACAACATCATACATCGGTTAAAAAAAATAGCAATATTGGCAATACTAGCACTGATATTATAGGGTCTCAATCATATTGGATACCTCAAAATCCCATCTGATACACACTTTAATCATATCTAAAATTTGTGAAGTACGCAGTCTACTCTAAATAACATAGAAAACAAGGTTTTAAATATTAACTGATATCAACATATATCACATTTATCATATCCTATTTTTGCTATTGCTGATACAATACACCCGAATATACCATATAATATTGTATAATTAATTGATATTGTTGATACCACGATATACGGTATAATATTGGTCCAATATTGCCAATATTTTTTTATATTGTTGATATAATATGCCTCATATTGTTGATATAATATGCCTCAATAATGCCGATCTTGGTACCAAAAATGATAAACTGATGCCAATACTGATTCTAATTCTGCTATTTTAAAATTTAAACAATGATAGAAAGTTTATATCATCTGTGTAAGTAGCAATTAACAGTGCATACTACAAAGGAGTCTACCTTATGTGGAGGGAATACCTACACAGTTCGAGTCTTCATGAAACCTTGCTAGAAAGATTATATCATCTGCTGAAGTATCTGGCATTCTTAGTTTCCAAAAAGTTCCCCGTTTTCGAGATAATAGAGTTTTGTGCATCTACTTGACGAGGCATGGGCTTCCTGTAGCATTATGGTTTTGTATTTGGTTTCATCGTCTCCTCTTTAATGAAACAAGTGGGAACACTCCACATATTAAAATAAAAATTGTATGTAGCTTGTATGTCAAAATGCCAACATAAACTAGAAGCAGCTGAAAGATGTTAAAAAATGTAACAAATGCTTCAGAATAACCAAAATATAATATGCAGAAAAACTATAATCATCCATGATCATGCGGGCACATGGAGTTGGACATAACAACTCTACATATGGCCATGACGACAAGTCCATTTCTGTTTCTTGTAGTGCATGTATTTTAACTCATAAATATATATTTGGTTGTTATTTACATATCAGAAAAGACTAAAAAGTGAAACGGCATTCTAAAAGCATTTAATTTTTGACAAATGGGTGGTGGCATAACACACATCATCTTGAACACATTCTTGAGGTGAATAAAGATATCCCCATACGTAATTAACAAACACAAATAGACACAGTATACCAGACATGACTGGAGAGACCAATAATAGGTTGGGCATAGATAATCATTCAAAAACATCAAAACAACAAATGCACCCAACTTATCACCTTTTGTCAACAAGATCTGTTTTGTTTCCAACAAGGACGATGATAACATCACCACCTCGTTCTGTGCGTACTTCCTCAATCCACTTTGAAGTGTTCAAAAAGGATTGTCGGTCTGCAACAATCAAACAATAAAAGTGAGCTACACAAAGTTAGGTAACCATAGTATTACATAGAGAAAAACATTTTAGATTACGCCGTTTAATGACTACTATATGACTAGATTTAGCCTCGTAATTTCCAACTTATTTAGATTCGTAAAAGCTTTAGATTTGGCTTCATAATTGCTTTGGACCTCCTCATTCCACCAACAAGGGAGTACTTGGTTGGTCATAATTGGTATTTCGGAGTTACTTTTGGAAGTTGAAAGGAAAGGAAAATTTTGAATTTTGGTAGAAATTACTAATTTTTATTTAAACTAGTGGTTGTAATTGAACCAATTCGGAAATTTAAATGGAAACTAGGAACTCCCACCAAAATTCAAAATTTCTCTCTTTTCAATTTCCCAATATAATTCACAAATATCAACTACCACCAATCAAAAATACCTCGTCCCTTTTTTAGAGTAACTATTACCTTCGAATTCTTTAGAAGTTTCTTTGACTATTTTCTTGATAAAGCTACACATCAGATGTAGAAAGAATTCTGGGTTGCAATAAAGGTTGCTTCCTGATCAACTACTTTGGCTTACCTAAAGGACCAAGTAGGTTTCAGAAACAGGATTGGGAAGGTCTGTTGGAGAGATTTCCAAAAAAAAAATTTAGATTATTGAAGAGGAGAAATACTGTCTTTAGGAGGGAAAATCACTTTGCTTAAAGCAGTGTTATCAGCCTTGCCTTTATATTACATCCTATTTTAGAATTCCGGGGTGGGTCCACATTAACATTTATAGGATCAGAAATAAATTCCTTTGGTGCAGGCCCACATCACAAAAAAAGGAGCAATCATGTGGCCAGTTGGGAACAGGTCTGCCAGAGCAAGCAGGGAGACTTAGGTGTGCATGACCTTAAAGGCATGAATAAAACACTTTATAAATATTGGTGGAGAATCATGAAATTCCCGAATCGTTTAATATGCAGAGTGTTGAAGGATAAATATGGTCCAAGACAAGGGCCTTGGCTGGGCCAACATAAAAACTACACAAACCTTTCGGATTTCTGGCAGGGTCTGCATAATGTTAAAGAATTCTAGAATGCAATTACCTTCCGTCTATGAAATGGAAAGAATGTCAACTTTTGTGAGACAAGTGGAGGGATAAGCTCAGACTAAAACATACTTTCAATGAAATATATGAGTTAGCAAGAGACAAGGATATCTAGATTATAAAAAGTCACCATAGGGGCCAGTTCAGACTATCTTTGAGGTGCTTTGGGGATGTTTGCACGAAAAAAAAAAGAGACATGAGCTACTGCTTCAATTAACATGCACACCTCTTCACCATAATATAGCCAATGAGCCAAAGTAGGCTTGGCGTAGTTCGGGGGAATACAACTTCGCCGCTTTTTAGAATATTACAAGGTCTAGAAAGGTAAGTTGTGAGGTAGCATCCATCATATGGGCGACCAAAATGCCTGAAAAGGTTAAAGCTTTCCTATGGCTAATTTCAGGAAAAGCTATCTCGAATGGAACAAACTGTAAAAAAGAGGATGGCAGACACCAAGCATCTGCACACTTTGCATGAGAAGAGGAAAATTTTCATCATTATTCTTTGAATGTCCTTTCATTAGACATATTTGGGATTTCTTTTTGGTGGAAAGAAAAGGACTATATAATACTAGGAGGTTTCTTGATTGCTCGGGCTTCTGAGATATACGGAAAAGGGGTGGGAGAGGGGATATCTAGTGTTCATATGTTGTAGCACTCTTTGTTCCATTATTTGGAATGTTTTGTTAGAGCGCAACAACAGAATTTATATATATATATATATATATATATATATATATATATATACATATATATATATATATATATATACATATATATATATATATATATATACATATATATATATATATATATATATATATATACATATATATATATATATATATATATATACATATATATATATATATATTGCCCTATTCATTTTCATGCTGTTATAAAATTGAAGATGATATCTTAGTATGGACAGGTATCATCCAGGATGAGATTGGAGCTGCAGTGGGCATAAACCACTGAGGAGGGACCCCAGTAGGAGACTGGACCTGCAACTACATCTTGACCCCACAGCAGAGCCTTCAAAAGAAGAGGAGCTGCAGGATCCCACCCCAGCACCAGAGTTATTCATGGAGTGGGCTTCGGAGAGTAGAGGCAATGGTTTTGATCATGGATCAAGAGCCTTCCGCGTTGGCGTCTAGTTTTTTGGATGGTAGTATTTAGTATTTTTTGTTTGCAGTCCTCTCTGAAGTGTGACATTATTCTAGACTGCTAAAACTTTCTTTTAGTTAATTGCTAATAGAGGAAATACGTGGGTACCTAGCTCACCTTTTATGCTTAAAAAAAACTATCTTCAACAATTACTGTATCCTAAAATGTGTCGTCTCTTTTAAGGCTCCAACATTTAGAACACATTATCCCATTACAGATAGTTTGTTTATTCCCTCTCATAATATAAAAATGTCGAAAACCAACAAACCATGTTTATGGTTAAACTCTAGCCTCTACCAAGTATTAACTTTACAATCTCAGCATACTAATTGATCCATCCTTCCAGCAAGGAAAGTCTATTTGACTATTGCTTGGTCTACTTTTAAGAAATTAAATGTTCATCTCTCTTTTTAAAATATATATGCCATAATAACATCATATAAGTTATTAATTGACTATCTGATTATGCCCTCAACATTGCCTATAGCGCTGGTGATCAATTTATCTCAAACATTTCAGTAACGTGGTCACTTTAGCAAACAAGAATCATGAAATGCTTACTCACATGGTTTTGGGACAGCTGTTTCCAGATGATTTAGCAAGAAAACACACTTCATGGTGTTGTAATTCAAAATATTAAAAAATATGATCGTCTTAAAATTGATCTCGGGGTAAGATTAAAAACAATATAATGTTATATTAAAGGTGCTGAAATGAGAAACAGACAATTAGGCTTTTATTAACTTACTAGTGCAAGAGAAGAAAATTGATTTCATGTAAGAAGATGCTCACCTAACAATAGTAAAAATAGCTCACTTAACAATCGTAGAGATAGCTAGTAGGAGGAAACACTTCATTGCAATAAAATTGTCTGTATCTTCTTATAATCCATAATTGGTGATTTTAAGCTGATTGCATAGCTAATTTCCCCCTCAATAAATTAAAACCAGGCCACATGTCCTCAAATATTATTCAACTAGATGTCGCTTTATTGAATTTCTATTGCAAATTTTCATACACTGCACATAAGGAAAAGAATTATATAACAAAATATCATTCTAAGATAATGATTACTTACTTGCTACATCATAAACAATAACTGCAACAGAAGAATCTCTAATGTAGCTTGGAATAAGACTTCTAAATCTCTCTTGGCCAGCAGTATCCCTGAAATTTAATGAGAACGGAAACATGTTATGTTGTCCTACCAAAAATACGTTATATCCCTTATGGTGAACAACAGCAAGATTAGACTACATGTAAACATTTGGGATTGTCAAATAAATTAAAAAAAATAAAATCCCCACCCCAAATAAATCAATACATAAAATAGAAAAATCAGGATGATGATGATGATGAAAAAAACTACAAAAGCAAATATAGCAATAAAGATTTACTATTAAACAGTGCTTCCCATCTATAGATTGAAGCACACATAGCAGCATATAGGTCAATGCCATTAATCGCATTCAAACATTGTGCAAAAAAGTGAGATCAGATAGTCAGATCAATTTCAAAAAAATGCCAATATTATACTGAAATCAGACATAAAGAAATTGGTGAAGAATTACAATTATACAGGGAAAGAGGAACGAGGAAAGATATTAAGCATCATGCGGAGTTTTACTTTTAATAGGGACCAGAATCTGATTGGTGTGTTACATATCTACAGGAAATATTTCATTGGAAGCAGACCATGAAAATCTTTCCTAAAAATCAAAACACTTGCATATTTTTACATGTTAGGCCACTACAAACTTATCTAATGTCTGGTAGATCTTCATATATCCATTCATCCATATACCTCACATTACTATATTTTTTTTTATGTTACAGAGTAGATCTTCCTATATCAAACTTTTGTATTTCCTGCAATATAGTAGGTTCAAAGATGCATTTCCCAGGGGTCTCATTTCTGTCATAACTTGCTTCTAATTCTGTATGTGGTTTAAGTTAAAAATCTTCCCAGTTATTTTCTAGGAATGTTCTGGTCTTGTAGATGTTCAGCTTCCCATTTGGCCCATTTTCACTGGTTATCATCTTGAACAATAAAAAATGATGTAACCCTTATCGCTATATTAGTTCCAGTTATGGAAGGACTTGCTAGCCAGTAAAACATCATGAGATTTTTTCCTTCAACAGCACTGTCCCAAGTGTTTCTTAGATGTACATTTTTCCTTAAGAACTTAAAGGCCTGAATATAAAAAGCAAACTATTTTATAGGGTGTGTATTGCCCTCTCGTTTAGTTCAAATTACTCTGATGCACATGATTACACAAAATATATCCCCGAAATCAAGCAGGGACTTAATTATATTATAATGGACAACTTTGATTATTACCAACAGTAAAAATATAGATAAATTCCACATATTATTAAGCTACTATGGAAGTGGTAGCTTTTTTTATGCTCACACAAACCAAATAATTTATGGAAATAGCCACGTCCTTTAAACTATTGACATCGGGACTACCAGATAACACAGGTGCGACTATCATGTTGGCATATGGGTAATACAGCATAGCCAGATAAGCTTCACGCTATACAGCTATAATGTTCGCTTCTATGCCATCAATGCTCAGCACGGCATAGTTGCATGTGTATGCTGCTGGTTTGTACACATATACAAACATAAGCTAAATGGAAAGATTAAAAAACATACAACTCACCAAAGCTGCAGGCGAACTGTGCGATCTTCAAGGTACATTGTCTTCGACAAAAAATCTATACCAATTGTAGCCTGCAAATTGTAGGAGACACATAAGAAGCTTGGAAAATAAAGATGGTAGTGCAGATTACATGAGACTGGGTGCACCTTTTCATATTGCAAAACCTAAACAAAGTATATATTGAACAATATACAAACATGACCATAAACACGTACAACTTCCAACAGGTAATAAAAAACCTATTTCCATATCTCTTTTTCATCTCTATACAGTTTTCCAGGAAGACATTTTAGAATATTGTTGAATCCCAAGTGATCCAATTATGTTATGCACCTGACATTTATAACAAAATGTGAGATTAAAATGATAAATAAACTGCAGGGCTCAAAGTAAGACAAGGGTCAATGATACCAGTAGAACATAATCTTGGTTGCTTCTTTTAAAATTCCTCCTCTTTCTCCATGCTAGCATCAAATGTAAATACATAACTCCAAATAAAACGCCACCCAATAGATAAAAAAAATTCAGCTTACACGACATGGCATTAGTTTACTACATCATCTCTATTGTTTCAGCATTTATCCAGCCGATCACCGACTAAGCTAAAATCAAACAACCATAGTAGATAAAATCTTCTCCATCTATAAATCTCATAACAAAAAGATATGATTTTTTAATTGATTCAAAGCCAAGAAGTGAGAATTATATTTTGAGGTTGGATCTGCATAACATCTAGCATGTGAAAGGACCGCTCCTGTGATTTTATCCCCTAGGAGATCAAACCTTTTAGTATAAATGCAATATCATAATTTAAAATCAATCATAAAACCTAAATTTGAATAATTATCACCTCATCTGAAGATCTAGCCATCAAATTAACAAATACCACAAAAATATCTGTCAAGTTAGGTATGCATGAGATTTTACACCCTATAAGAATCCCTTTTGTAATTGCATTTCAAAAGGAGATCAAACCTATTAGAGACAGTCCAGTATCGTTAATTAGCCATAAGACCTTAACTTGAATAATTAGACGTCATCTATTGATGTAGATCAAATTCTTGAATTTGTATTGATTGCTCTTGAAAATCCCATGCAGCTTTAGTAATATTAGTTGAATATTAAGGAGATTTTCTTATTACACTTATTTGTTAAATCATGCACTTGACTGGATTACATACGGGAGATATAAGCTAATATAATGATTTTTAAAATTCATACTTAACCTGCAATTAGTTGGGACACCAAGTATAACAGGTATTCCTGCGTGACCACCCTGACATAAGAGATGTGGTGACAAGTCTAAATCGTTGGGACGGAGATCTCTAGGCACGCATGATGGGCACATATGTGGATGTGTGTAGTACAAGAATGATTATCTAGAATCACCTAGAAGATAGAGAATGCAAACTATTCAATAATCCTCTATACTTGATTTTGTTCTAGTTTGCAATTTGAGTATGCTTTATCGTGAAGGCAAATCTTGTTATTTAATAAGATTACGAAATTTGAAATATTAGACTATTTGCATGCATTTAGAGAATCAAAGGACGTCTAGATGAAATCCAACATGCTCATATTGATGGGTATATTTTACTTTATTTGCACAGCAATCCATATAAACTCCAGTTGACTAGTGGTTTGAAAAAGTATTTTTCAAATTTTATTTCATTATGAGTTATTAATGAGTAATATTATTTTAAACTAGTTTTTGAGTTCACGATTAAAATAGAGGCTTGAGTAATTATGTAAGTTAGTTCCAAGATTTCTGCCAAGTGGGAGCAAATTTTTTTAACTAATAATTAATAATTATAAAATATAATACATAAGAGAACACATTTTAAGAACACTAATCAAGTAAATTATGAATTAACAATATTGTTAAATCTAGCAAAGTCCGCTTTGAGTTTAGTTTCCTAGCTAAATTAGTTATATGCTATCAATTTGAAATATTTTTGTTTATATTTTTTTTTAAATAAGGGTAACTAGAAAAATTAGGCAGCTAGTGTTTTAGTACCAAGCACAAGCTTGTAGGTTTTTACTTCTATAAGGACCAAGGATTTAAATATTGGATAGTTCATATCAGATGGAAAAATTTTAAAGCAGATTGCGGAATATCAAACGATATATCGAGGACTAATAGTAGGCTTTCGTATCGTATAGACACCCTCCAAAACGATATATTGGTGATCTTTGTCATAACAACCGATATATAGAATAATGGTAAGGACACTAGAAGAGGCATAATAGGTTCACGCAGATCTATTTTCATATTGGAGTTGCTAAGATTAGAGAAAAATGTAATATCGCTCAATTAAGTAATGATCCAAGGGTTTACATATATAGGCCTCATACACACAAGGCTAAACACAAAGATAAGCATAATCTAAACAAAAAGATAAGCAAAACATTAAATATGACTAATCCTATCTCAAATTAATTCTATCTTAACACAATACTACATATAACTAATCCTATCTCAGCACTTCCCATAAATTCAAGGCGAATCAACTTGAGTTTGGAGAGGAATAAAATAAATGACATTGAATGTGAAGTAGGAGACAACATGAGCATGAGAAAGCATGAGAAGAATTGTGATCAATAACAAAAGCACATGGCAAGCACAAGGAGATTTGTGGCTACCAGCAGAGATGTGAGAAAGCGAGAGCAGACTCGTGGTACAAGGAGACTCGTGGCTAACGTGATGTAAAGTGAGGAAGAAGTTGGAGTTCTTGACTCTGGGAGGAGTTCTACTAACAGACTCATGGTATCTTTTTCCCTCTGGGAGGAGAGTCTGATGTACACAATCTTAACACTGCTATGCAGAGAGGCTTTTGCCAGGGTTCGAACTCGTTACTCCCAAATCACTATGGAACAATCTTTTTAGTAGAAATTGACTATTAAAATAAATCACTGATTAATTAAATACACAATAACTAATTAGTAATTAACTCTTGATATGAGATCTCAAGCGATACCATGTATAGCCTATAGGTGGAAGATTTATCACAACTCTACTAAGTGTTTTCTTTATAATAATTATAAGGGTTATAGCAAGACCAATATTATTAGTCTCATATTGGACATATAGCTATGATGTAGCTAACTCTTGATTATATATAAAAAGCATAGTTGTATACTCTTGGAGAAGGAGGGCAGCTAGAAAAATGGAAAAGTCTCCTATAAGGTTTGAAGAAACTCCCTAATAAAAGGAGAAAGAAACAAAACATTCTTTCAGAGTACCTACCACCCTTTAGTTGTGGCATCTTCTGCAATGGCTGCTGGATTTGATTGAAAACTACTACACTTATGGGGTGAATCGAAAAACATTTTGAATCAATGATTACATACAAATATGAGAAGGAATTCAAATCGAAAAAAATTTGGAAAAGTACACTTGTTATCTATACTAGATTGATAAGCATATTTTGTGTTTATTGCACATAGATTTTCCATACTCAAATTCACCAATTTCAAATCCTAGCAACAAACTGACTTTGGATAATTCCAATTTAAACTTAATTCTTTTATAATCACAACATGCACTATAAAACTAAATCATAAGAGAGGATGTTAGGCAAAGTTACAATATAAGGAATAATTTTGCAGCAAACAATCAACTTAACATCTTACCTTAACTTATCCAATGAAAATGGATGAATTGTGAATAATAAGGCCACAAGAAATAATTCAATATAATTTTGTGACCTATTTAATAGTAAACCTGTGGTTTCAAATTAGTCACGAATTACTGGAATTGAGAATACAGACACTTCAAATTTTCTCTCTTTATATTTGATACGCTTCTTCCTTCATATGTAAATTTAAATAATCCCAAGCCCTTATTAATTTATATATAAAGGTTTTTTAAGCCTCTTATCCCGCATGCATATGAAAACCCCCAGTTCTTTTAAAACTCCAAATCATAATGGTTTATTGATAACTTTAAAAGACAAGGGGTTGCTATTTCAATCAAGTTAAAACAATTTGATTCAAGGTAAAACATCGAGGATGTAATGAAATTTGTCCTTTAAAATAATGGGAATTACTTCCACCCTCTAGGGCACGGATAAAGTCTCGAATTATAACAACTAGAAAAGTAATGATCCAACCATATGTTGCATCAATTCAGAAGAATAGAAAATGGTAAACACCTCCAAATATAATTCCTCAGTAGCACCACCATTGTAATTGCTTTATATTTATCAATATCAGTCAAATACATGTCTCGAAGGTTAATTACTATTAAACTAACAAAGAACCTTTCATATGATTTCAGCTTTAAGAGAGCAACCTAAAAGAAAGTCGATCTAATTTTACAACTAAAATTAAGTAAACTCCACAATTCACCTAGGTACTCCTTACCAATTTTTGTTGTTCCTTCATGCTAAATCCATTACTCTCAATATCCTCAATAAGTTGATGTATCCCCAGTATATCCTTTTTCGAGGTTAGCCTGATAATATGTTAAAGAAATGGATCATATCATTTTAAGTGTATGTCGGTCGACATTTACTATATCGCCCGATATATCATCCCCACGTATCACCTGATATTGAATTTTGTTAATTGAATTTTTAACTTAGTAATAGGTTTAACCTTCACACCAATGTCAAACTTATAAATAAGGAAACATACAAATTTTTTCATCTCGGTTTAGATCATGCAGATCTTTAAATTGACACTATGAAAACTGGAGAGGTAGAATCTCTCTTACATTGCCGAAAGTTAAAAAATCTAAAATCTACATTGCGGATTTCTACAACAACAACAACTAAGCTTTTTATCCCAAATACTTGGGGTAGGCTACATGAACCAAAAAAGAATCATACCGGATCGATCACATTGATAATTATTCTCCATTCATTCCTATCGAGTAATATATCCTCATTTAAACCTCTAGAACCCATATCTTTTTGCATCACCTCCATACATATTTTCTTCGGTCTTCATGTAATAATCCTTAATTTTATTAACCATAAATAAATAAATAAACAAATAAACATGATAATAAATTTGATAATTCATCTTCCAACTCTTTCATCTTCTATAACCTCCCAACTCATTCATTTCTCTAATCCTAACATTTCATTTTCTCTATGAATTAACCATATGAAACCTCCAATTTAATTCCTCATATTAATTTTTAAAAACAAGTCCCCACACCTCTTTAACTCCTCAAACCCTTCATATTCTATAATTCCTCAAACCCTTCATATTCTATAACTCTTAAATCCAACACTATATAAATCCAATCTTCATTCTCAATTCAATCATATACTCATTCTCTAAAATTTTTCTCTCTCTCACCTCGTTGGAGCATCTTGTCAAACAGATGTTATTGCGCCAACCCCCGCCGAATCTTTGCCGGGAGAACCTCCATCTTCTTCCTTCTCTTGTATCTATGTTAATTGAGATTGATAAAACTATTCTCTTTAATTCCTATTAGATTTATCTTATTAAACTCTAGAATTAGCTCACCCACTATCTAATAACCCAAACAATTTAAAAAAAAACATCAACTATCTTACAGACCCAATAAGATGGATTCAAACATGTTTATTGATTTCAGACCCGTTAATACTATTTAACCTTAAAATCAATTCTAAATGCTTTATGACTATTAGAAAATCCCAAAAAATTAACTAAATTCATGTTAAACATTTTTCAACAAATATATTATAATTCTATGTATAGATTGCTTCGTGTGATTGGCAATTGGTAGATAAGAGCTTCACGAATCGAGGTGGGTCCATTTTTGGACTCATTAATCATTTTATTTTACATAACTATTTATTTTTATAATGATTTGTTATCTCATATGAACTCATCAACTACTTATTATTGTTATTGAAATTCTGTTATTTTTGTTATGCATTTGTTAATAAATTTGTCAAATCACAAAATATAGTTAGATTTTCAAATAATTGATACATGCAATATTTAATAAATCAAATAAAAACTATAATCGTGGAAAAATATTGATTGCAATATTATTTTGTATCGGTGTCTAGGCAAGCTGTTTTGTATACTAGTTATCTAATTAAGGAACGTATGTAGTACGGAAAACCTCCCAGTTTTCATACACTTATCTGGCTGCTTCTCTATAATATCTCAAATCCGTAAATCTTTGATTTAGCCAATGTGATATATTCAATAAAATATAAATCAAACGAACTTTTTGAATTATGTTGTCAACATACTAATAAAAATGAATTGGAATATTACACACGATATAATATATAGACTATGAGAACAAGAATTAGACCTACATGACTATACTTAAAGAATACTAGATTGGGAGAAAAACTGAATGATAGAAATATATTCTGTTTCGACTGTAAACTTATTAAGTTATACAACTGAATATTTCGCACACCATAGGTACATGATGATTTGCTAGATCACACATGATTATTCATGTTTGCCCGATGGTAAGTCTGATTCAGCACCAGATAGTCCATGTGACTATTTTCTAGATTTATACATGAGATAATCGAAACAATTGTATACCATCAGTTTTTCTTATTACATGACATTCTACCTAAAAATATGCCTATTATAATTGTGATTACACTAAAATAATTAGGTTTAACCTATATCACTTGATATCATCATTACATATGAATTTATTATTTTCTAAGACACTTATAATCGTATTGGACATAACTGTTATTGGCTAATCACAAATATTATTTCTACGTATATTATTTTGATTGCTCTAACGACCTGGATATGCATGTACAAATCCTGATATGGACCTTGTTGATCATACTACGGAAGATTTGGAGTATTTTGCTGAAGTGGATGAAGATTAGTAGTTATTTATGTTCATACTCTATATTACATGTTGTTTTTCCTTGTTTTCAAACTTATTATTCTTTAATGGAAATTATCTTAAGTTATCAAGTATTATTCTCTTATTTCTCGTTATGTAATAGACTTCATAATATAATGAATGTCAGTTTATTTATCTACGTGTATTTATTCTCTATGCTTGTGATATTGTAATTAAGCTTTAGTATATTCAACCTGAATATGTTGTCGGTATTTGTTATACGTACTCGTATACCGTAAATTAGAAGCAAGACGTGTTAATTTGTCCTACGTTGATCTCCTATTGAACTGGTACATTTGTAAATCTATGTTGCATATGATCAAACCATTGTAAGCGATTTTCTCTCGCATTTTCTATTTGATGGGGACTACACCTATCTCAACATAAATATTTTCATTTCTCACAACTACATTGCGGACCTTTCTTGGGTACCATTCAAAACTTAAAATCTTAAAGATTTCTTCTTCTTATGCTTTATTTCTCTTTACCTCTATTGTGTGTTTTGATGATGTTACTGTCATTGCTACTATTATCGTTCTTGCCCTCTTCAATTATTATCATTACCATGCATTAATTTCGATTATTTTTGTAATCGATATTTTCAAACTTTAGTTGAATTTGTTCCATAGTTTATTCTATTTATTATATGCTTGTATATATGCATATGTTCGTAGATACCTTTAAACATTTCTTGTACTATACTAGTTAGATAGATGATATTGAACCACTTCTATGGTGTCGAGGTTATATATTTGATATGCATGTATAATGTTCAATAAGAATGATCAATATGAGCTCGTATTCCGAATATGTTGGCAATATCCGTTAATATGAAAAATCCTCATCTGATACAATCTTGATATCCGACAAAGTCAGAATCATACTACAGCATCCAATCTTAAAATATAAAACATTATCCAATAGATAAAATAGCCAGCTTACACCATATCAGCTATCTATGGTAACTCTATTATTCAAGCAATGTAGTGACAACCTCAAAACAACCTGCATAAATTTTATCCAATTACCGCCTTAATGTTAAATTATAGTCTAAAAGGTATATATTCTCTATATTGCTTTTATAATTTTTATCAAATTACATTACTATTATAAATCAAAAAGTAATGAATTTTTAACAAAATGCAAAACTAAGAAGTCAACTTTGAAGTTGGGACAGCGTGAGATCTGACTCCCTCTGAGAACTGCTTTTATAATTTCATTTCAAAAGTCACACAGTTTAGATCTAATCAATCACAGAACCGAACGTTACAAAATCTTACATCTCAGACCTATATATTACCAATTCCCACAAATTCTCAACAACTGGCTTTCAATCGATGCAATCAAACTTACATTCCTTTAGAATCACTACGAATAGGGGGGTAAAAAAAGAGCAAGGAGAAAATTCTGGTGAAATTACCTGATAAGTCGTGTCGAATTTATCATACATGAATCTAGTGATGATGCTCGTTTTCCCCACCGACTGATCCCCCAAAAATACCAGCTTGTACTTCGCCAACGCCGACACAACCGCCATTAGGGCTTTTCTCTCGCTAGATGGAATCAAGACACGATCTTTTTGACAAAATGGCGAGAAACTACGGTTTCTCACTCTATAACTCTATATATCTATCTATCTCTTTCTCTCTCTAGAACGGATCAAGCGGCAGGAGATCGAGATCGCGTTCGAAATTGAAAAAAGGGACGAACAATAAAAAGAGATGATCCGATTTGGGACGGAAGCGCATATAAATTAGAAGGGACGAGGCGACGAGGAAGGAGCAATAGCGAACCGTTGGCGTTGATTTGTCTGTAACTCCAAACAGGAGAAATACCCAATTGTATTGCTCCACGGCAGCTTTATTTTTCTCTCAGATTACGTGGCCCTCTACGATTAGTGGAATACAGTGTGCGGTGTATGATGACATCATGTAAAGCGTTCCCGCCATTCTCGGTTCGGCACGAACAGTCAACTGAAGATTCGAGCAAAATGTTTCAGACGGATGTAGGGCCTTTCCATTCTTTTAATTCAAGGCCTTTTTCTGTTTTTTATTCTAGTTTTGGTAAATTATAAACGCACCCCGTATATCTAAGGGCACACGCAGGCCTCTGATTCTGTGGGCCCCACCCAGTTGAGCAAGCGGACGTGCCCTTACATATTTCGGGTGTGCCTTTATAACTTCCCTACTGGTTTCTGCTCTGCTGCGAACTGTTCATGCAAATTTGAAATATTAATCTGATTTCAATTTTCTTGAGAGTGAAAAAAAAAAAAAAAATTGATTAACGTTTATAGACCGCACGTTATATGGGCAAAGTCTTCATTATGTCTGTAAAAGAACGAAAAAAATGATTCTCAATGACATTGAACAAGCATTGCATCATTTGTTTAATGATTTTTTTCCTTCTGTATTAGAATTATTTTATTGCTTATTTGAAAACTGAATCACTTGATGAATCTCTACTTGATGTGTCTCATTTGCTTGAACTTGTGAAACGCTAGGCTGGTTCTATAGTCCAAATTCTAAAATTAGATCTATTGGGAAAACGCTCTGCAGTACTGAAGATTTTCTCTAATCTAGAACACAAGACTATAAAACCTCATTTTCAAGGTGACAAGTGAGCCTGGCGCGGTTCGAGCACGGCCCCAGGCACGACATGTCCACTCGGGCGTAGGCCCAAGCTCGGCTCGCTGAGCACGTGCCGTGCCCGGATCGAGACGTGCCGGCACGTTTTTTTTTTAAAAAAAATTAAAATATTAAATTGATTATTAAGTAAGTTTAGGAGAATAGTTAGCTTAATTTAATTAATTTTAACAAGAAGAAATAATAAAAATATAAAATTTTATTATAGTAAATCTCATTGGCATAGTTGCTCATTTAGCCATGTTATCATGTATGTAAGGATTTTGAAATAGGAAACACTAGAGAACTTCTAGTTGTGTTTGATTTCCAAGTTGGATGTTGGTTTTCAAATTCCATTCCATGCAAAATCATCACCGGGACCGTACCGTGAGAAAATAGGGCCTAAGACAAAACTTTAAAAGAAATCTAATTATTGCAAATATTATTTTTACTATCTCATTTGATTCTTCTAGTTTTTCCAGTTAAAGATTACTGACAAGAAATTCATAGAATATAATTTTAAGATAAAAAAAGGAGAGTTAAAGCAAGTAAGATTTGGGAATTCTGGAGTGAAAAAAGATTTGAGTTTTTAGAACAACCAGAGAGGAAGAGATTGAGAAAAATAATTTAGAGCAGATAGTGAAGGAGATATATTTTTTTTTTTTTTGACAATAATCAGATTGGAAGCAGATGCAAGTATTTGAGGAAAAAATTGAAAGATCAAGCGTCGAATTAAAATTTTAAAAAAATATATAAAATTGCAAGGCCTGTTAGGCACATCAAATTTTTATAAAATGACTAGACTTGAAAAAATAAAAAATTTAAAAAATAATAATTTGGGGTCTTTCTAACAAGTGAGAAGACTGGACCGGCCCTACTCATCAAAGTGGGAAAAAAAAAAAAAAAAAGATTTTGAAACATTAGAGAACTCTCAAAAGATTTTGAAACATTAGAGAGCTCTCATCTATGTTTTATTGCCCAGATAATGGTGCTCTCATCCTCTGCAACACAGACTCCACATATTTTGGAATAACACACGTCTTTATTGTCTTTTGTTTATGCAAAAACATATTTGTAAAACTTATTTGATTTCTTTTTATTCCAAGTTAATTGTAATAACTATCCATTTATTATTGGAGGTGTATCAGTAATACCTCTATAGGAATTTATTTTCTAGAGAGATCCTTATAGGGATATAATTTTATTTTTCATTATCATAAGATCTCTCTATGAATTTTTTAATAACAGATATTAGTGATACACCCCTAATCATACAGGGATAGTTTCTGTAATTAACACACACTCACACATATCTAATAGAAATGAGCTGATAGTTTATGTAGGTTACATGAACTGTAGTTCATTTCCACTATCTTTGATCATTTTTTCCCAAAAAAAAAGTTGTTTTATGATCTCAACCTTATTGGATTCACTCATTCCTAATTTTTTGGCTTTTAGTTTTGATTTAGCTTTCTATCAAATAGATGCAAAATTAACTATTTTCGTTGAATACAATATTTTGTATCCACTTAATTAAGTGGCAAATAAACTCCAAAATCTATGAATTTTGATTCTTAAGAAGGTATTGAGGTGGAGATCATGATTCCAAAAAAATTATGATAAAAAATAATGGCAACATTAGTTTTTCATAACTGACTCACGTAACTTATATGAGTTAGCGGCTCACTTATAGTAATCTCTCTCTCTCTCTCTCTCTCTCTGTGTGTGTGTGTAGGGATTACTGCAGGTGGCTGCCAGCTCACGAAAACTTACGTGAGCCAGCGGCAAAAGTATAGTAATTTAACGTCTTTTCTTCATTTGTTTTATGAAATTATGATTTATACCTCCTTAAACTTTTAGGATCAAATTTCTTAAAATTTGGAGTTCATTTACCTTTTTATCAAATGAATACAAAATATTCTATTTACTGAAAATTATTAATTTTATATCAACTTGATGGATTACCAAATTAAAACTAAAACCCAAGATATTAATTAGGTATGAGTGAACCTTAAAGGGTCAAAATTGTAATACAAAACAAAGTTTTTTTAAAATATTATTGGAGATAGTGGAAATGAACTACAGTTCTGATAACCCATGTAACGCCCGCATTTGGCTCTACTTTTTTTTCCTCAAAACAGGGGACGCTGCTTAAATACTATAAATAACCCAACAGTCATAAGATCTTGGAATAACCATAACTACTGTCATATCAAGATGAACAAATATGTCTAAATCTAAAAAGATTTCATTCATACAGAGAGCTGATTACATAAAACGACACATTGCTCTAAATATTTACACAAAAAAAATCAAAATACAATAGAGTTAAAACAGTGCCCAACAAAAGGAAATATAAACAAGAAGTACGAAGTGCCCAGTAGTACTATAATAATATCATCTACTCGATCTGGTTGGTGAAATAAGGGTCGTTGTCTGGAGCGATCTCTCCTTCTCTACTTTCATAATCTGGGCTTAAGAAAATCCATGGGATTAAACCCAATAAGTAACACAAGAGCATGAACATGTGTACTATTATAGTACAAAAATAAATAAAAGAATATACAAATAAATTGTATTGGTACAAAACATATCATGAGAATACTAAAAATGAATTAAGCAAGATTATTTATGCAAATAGCAAACACAAATCATGTAAAGGTGACAAGTCTATGTGAAGTTCCCATTAGTATGGAGGTAAAGAGATAAGTGTCAATCATGTTGCATGTAACAAGAACTATATAAGTCATCCACAAGATTCATGTAAAATAAGAAAATAAGTCTATATCATGTTAGTGTTGGAATTGGAACTTAATGATGGATAAGATAGTGCGCAGTTTCTCATATTATACAAGTACCCGTGCATATCCAGGACCCGGCCTTAAATTCATAGCGCTGAACCATGACACACCGCTAGGTGCTTACAAGTCAGATCCCGTTCAATGAAACAAGTAACGGGTATCACCTATATGGTGACTCATGTATCAGATGGTGGCTCAGTACTACCCAGTGCTGTTTGCCCGAAAATTGGATTTCTCCTTCCATTACAAAATTATTTGATTACAAAAGAAAATTGAGTATTACAAAATATCGAGAAATAACAAGAACAAGAATATTAATTTATTCCCTTTTTTATGTGGGTTCGGATGGCGATGGAGCCTCGCTAGTGCCTCCATGGACTGTATGACTTGGAAGGGGATGGCTCTGCTCCGCTTCTCAATTTCACGAGCTCGCTCGAAATCGTCCCAAAAGTCCTCTTTTTCTGAAGTCAACTCTTATCTTTTATAGACTGAGAATACTCGAAATCCGGCTCGAATACTCCCTGAAAAATCAGATCACGGAATTTCAGCAAAATAAACGAAATGGAAATAGACGGAACACAACCCGCGAGTTGGCACATGCGGGAGCGATCCCGCGGATGCCTACCCGCGGGATCGCTCCCGTGGGAGGCAACCCGCGGGAGCCTCCCACGGGTGCCCACCTGCGGGAGCCCTCCCGAGGGTGGGCACCCGCGGGAGGAACTCCCGCGGGTGTCCCATGGGATTCCTCCCGCGGGAGTCCCGCGGGATTCCTCCAGCACCCGCGGAGGAATTCCCGCGGGGGAAATCCCCGCTTTCTTTTTTTTAATTTTAATAATTGATTTATTTTTCCTTTTAAATTATTTATTTATTTATTTTTAAGGTGTCTACATAACCCCCTCCAAAGTTTTCAAAGTTCTGTACTGAGCTGTAGAGAATTTTGAAATACTTTGGATTTTTTTTTAATTTTTAATTAATTTATTTATTATTATTATTTATATATATATTTATTATTATTATTATTATTATTATTATTTTATTTTTTTCTATAAGGCGTGTCAAGGATTGGGTAGATAGAGATAATTGTTAAAACATCTTATGAAATATGAGCGGGGTATGATTTTAATATGCTCATTAGAGGACAAGTAAAAGTATGATGTTAACGTACTCGTTGGGTAACAAGCAGAGGTATGATGTTAACATACTTGTTAGATGATAAGTAGAGATATGATATTAACGTATTTATTTGAGGCCAAGCAGAGGTATCATGTTAACGTGCTGAGTAGAATCCTAACCGTTCAGTGACATCTAGTATGACAGATCAGGGAAAGAAAGAGGTGACATTAAATGTGTCTCGGAGCTCAACCCATTCAGAGGATCTGGTTGTGATAGAAACAAGCTGACTAAACAGTGGTGACGGTTAACGTATTTAGCCTTGAAATCGGACTATCAGAGATAACTGTTAACTTGATAGGGAGATAATTTTCGTCAGAGGTGACTTTTAACTTAAAGACATCAAAAGAAAGTTCATCAGAGGTTGTAATGTTGGACTTGATGAAGTGTGAATTTTTTTTTGTTAGAGGTGAAACCTTAACATGACAGAAGATTTAATCGGATTTTATCTCATTTAATTTTGAATTATGATGTCAGAGGTATGATTTTAACTTGACAAATATTTTGGAGTGTCACTTGCTCTGCTAAAGAAAAAATGACGAGAAAAATTTTGTTGTCAAAGCTGAAATCTTAACGTGACAAGAGATTTATCTGATTAGGATTTTTAGCAAACCCCCAGCTATCAACGGATTTGATTAGCCTTTACCAACTACCGTTTGAATTGGCTAGCCATGCTATTCCCCTCAGTATGGTGAGTTGTCGAGAATTTTGTTTGGGCTTAAATGCCAAACTTTTCCTCTTCCATCTGCCTTAGCAGCGTTGGTCAACGATATATCCTTATATTCGAATAAGGATACTGTTGTGACAGATTTGTCATGGGATTTTTAGCAAATACCTAACTATTAACGGATTTGATTAGTCTTTACCAACTACCGTTTGAGTTGGGCTGGCCATACTATTCCCCTCAGTATGGTAAGTTGTCGAGAGTTTCGTTTGGACTTAAATACCAAACTTTTCCTCTTCCCTTCGCTTTAGCAGTTTCGGACAGTTTATACTTTTTACTCCCAGTATGATGGGGTTGACGAGAAATTTATTATCTTCCCGTTGTTTTGTCGGCGTTGGGCAGTTCATGCTTTTCACCCTCAGCATGGTGGGGTTAGCGAGAAATTTATTCTCTTCCCGTTGCCTTGATGGCATTGGGCAATTCATATTTTTACCCCAGCATGATGGGTTGGCGAGAAATTTATTCTCTTCTCGTTGCCTTGATGGCATTGGGCAATTCATACTTTTAACTCCAGCATGATGGGGTTGGCGAGAATTTTATTCTCTTCCCGTTACCTTGATGGCATTAGGTAATTTCATAATTTTTCTTTTTCTTTTTCTTTTCTTTTTTATTTTTTTATGGGGTTTAAATTAACCGCCCTGAGTTCGTCTTGGGAACCCAAGTGGTACCTTTAGACCACACACATTAAATGTGTCGAAATTAGCTCTAACTCCTTTTTTGTTCAGTTTTGAGCTGAACTGCTCCAGCATCAATCAACGCTTGAATTTTGTCTTTTAGAATAAAACAATTCTTTATAGGGTGACCTACAATCCGGTGGTATAGGCAGTAATTGGGATTGTTAGTCTTCCCAATCTCTTCAGGCCTCTTGCTCTCTGGCAGTTTAAGCATCTTGCGTTTGCTGAGCAGATTGAACATAGTAACAGTATGCTCATTCTTAAACGAATACTGCTTTTGAAGCCTGGGTGACTTTATTGTGTTGCTTTCTACTGCCATTGCCATTATGGTATGGAGGTTTATTTGTACTGTCTCCGATTACATACTGCCGCTTTTCGAGGCGTCGAAGAATATCTTCGGCCTATTCACCCTGCTTAAGCAGATCCTTCCATGATTTGGGTTCGACCGAGCCCATTTTATCTAGAACGTCGGTCAACATGTTGAGTCTGCAGGTTTCCACAAGAGTGTCCTGCGTCATGCCATGTGGGCATCGAACAGAAAGTTCTCGGAATCACTCGACATAAGCTTTGACCATCTCGTCTTCCTCTTGCTTTGCTGCTAGCAAGGATAGTATAGAGACTTATGTATCATCTTCAAAGAATCGGGTTAGGAACTCATGTTCTACATCAGCCCATGATTTAATTGTTCCATGAGATAGCTGTATGAACTAGGTAAATGCGGGCCCCCGTAAAGTGCTCGCAAATATCCTAGTCATAGTCAGATCATTCCCCATAAGATATCATGTCTGCGACAGAAAGTAGAAGATATGTTGTTGCGGCGAACCTTTACTGTCGAATGACTGAAGGTTCAACGGTTTATATTTTGCAGGATAAGGCACGGTCTCCCATTATATGGGATAGGGACGGACTACCCCCACCTCTTGCAGTTTCTTTCGATGAAGAAGAGCTTGTAGTTGATTCTCTATATTCTCCATTTTTTCTACGTAAGGGTTGATGATAACCTTCACTTCTTCTTCCTCTCTTGAATGAGGAGGTACTTCTTCATCCTCGTCCTCGCTGTCTTCATTTATTTGGAAGGGTTGTTTTCCTTTCTGCCGACCAGAAACGGACGACGAGGATTAGTTCTTTCTGGTTTGAGCTAACAACTCAATTAAAAATTGTTTCATTTCTTCTATAGTCTCCTCTTGCTGCTCGAAACGTTTTTCTTGTCTCTCAAGTCTTTCAGAGATTTCTTCTAAGCGCACGCCCTCTGGTTCGATAGAAACTCTTTTTGACCCTGGAGTGATTTCCTTATCTGAAGGGTTGTTTCCGACCACCTTTTTGCCTTTATTAACCATATGTGATGAGGCAGCAGGCAGATCGGTTTCCGAGCACACCTTTTTCACCGTTCGCATTCTTTTAGGTTCGGTGATCCGCTCAAAAACTGATCGTTTTGAGTTGCATTTGCAGCTTGATAGAACAGTTAAGATTAACTGTTTGCATTGGCAGTGAGGAATATTTTGTGAGGAGTTCTTCTTCCAATTGAGATACTCTCTCAAATCTTGAGGTACCTTATCATCTCTATTTGCATTTTGACGCCTTTTGCGTCGCAAATTCGGTTTATAATACTGGAGAGTTTGCAATAATTCAGGGCTGAGCTCTTTTCCCGTATTAAATTGTTCTCCAACTTTTCTGCAGATTCTTCTGGAGTGCACATTGGCCTGAGTAGTTGTGTGAGTCGCACCTCTGATAGTGAGATTAAAATACTTGGTGTATGTTGCGTGCTCACCATAGACGTGCTCGAAGAGACATGAGAGTTGTGTTCATTGAACGTAACACATCGTTGTTTCCGCGAAGTGAAATTTACGGGGTGCAATCCGCGGTTGCATCTGCGGGATGCAACCCGTGGTTGCCACCCGCGGGTTTGCACCGGGGTTGCTTCCGCAGGATACAACCCGTGGCTCTATCCGTGGGTTTGCTCCAAAATTTTTCACTGTTCCGGAGTTTTCTGCAACCCTTCGTGTATGATTGAGGCGTACTCGTTGAGTTTTACGCCTCAGATTTCTTTTTTAGGAGCGGGTTAGAGTTTGGTTTGACTTTTGGCTTGACTTTGGAACGGAAGATATCGCCGTATACTTGACAGACGATGACGTCTGGTCAGTTTCAACGGGCGATAACGTCTCGTAAGTTTTCATAGGCGATGACGCCTTTTGATTTCCGGTGGGTGATGACGCCTCACCTTTCTTCATCGCTTCCCGGCAATGACGCCTAGACTCCGAATCAGAGAAAGAAAAAAATTCTTCATATTTCACTGGTCGACTTCTATGACCAGCGTCTCAATAATAGATCCGATCACTACCAAGTCAGACTGTGCCACCATACTCCTTGTTGTGAACAGAGAGGTTCCCACTGTGGCCGCCAGTTCTTATTTGCCCGAAAATTGGATTTCTCCTTCCATTGCAAAATTATTTGATTACAAAAGAAAATTGAGAATTACAAAAATATCGAAAAATAACAAGAACGGGAATATTAATTTATTCCCTTTTTTATGTGGTTCGGGTGGCGATGGAGCCTCGCTAGTGCCTCCGTGAACCGTCTGGCTTGGAAGGGGATGACTCTGCTCCGCTTCTCAATTTCACGAGCTCGCCCGAAATCGTTCCAAAAGTCCTCTTTTTCTGAAGTCAACTCTGGTCTTTTATAGACTGAGAAAACTCAAAATCCGGCTCGAATACTCGCTGAAAAATCGGATCACAAAATTTCAACAAAATAAACGAAACGGAACATAACCTGTGGGTTGGTATCTGCAGGAGCGCTCCCACGGATGCCTACACGCGGGATCGCTCCCGCGGGAGGCAACCCGCGGGAGCCTCCTGCGGGTGCCCACCCGCGGGAGCCCTCTCGAGGGTGGGCACCTGCGGGAGGAACTCCCGCAAGTGGACACCCGCGGGATTTCTCCCGCGGCTGTCCCACGGGATTCCTCCCGCACCCGCAGGAGGAATTCCCGTGGGGCCCACCCATGGGGGGAAATCCCCCCTTTCTTTTTTTTAAATTTTAATAATTGATTTATTTTTTATTTTTCTTTTTAAATTATTTATTTATTTATTTATTCTTAAAGTTTCTAGAAATGCTGCTAGTAAAAGGACATCAGCACCTAATCAAGAAGTTGACCAATAAGATTCTTGCATAATACGGTACTTATCTATCCATCATATAGTTTTTCCCATATTAGTAATGCATATGATATACGCGAATTAAAAGAAACATGTGGCCTTTCATGTCAAATTGTATACATATCATTTTCACAAGAATCAAGAGTTCAGGAATCAAGATTTGGAATCATGTACACATGTATCATAAGAATACTTCATGTCATGTAATAAAGATACTAGAACTTGTTCTCATGAATAATCTTGCCTTCATGTATCACAAGAATACTTCATGTCATGTAATAAAGATACTAAAACTTGTTCTCATGTCATGTAATAAAGATACTAGAACTTATTCTCATGAATAATCTTGCCTTAATGTATCATAAGAATACTTCATGTAATAAAGATACTAAAACTTATTCTCATAAATCCACAAATTAGGCTAAGTATGTAAATCCGTGAATCAGGCTAAGTATGTAAATCCGCGAATCATGCAAAGTATGTAAATCCGCGAATCAGGCCAACTGTGTAAATCCGCGAATCAAGCCAAGTATGTAAATCCGCGAATCAGGCTAAGTATGTAAATCCGCGAATCAGGCCAAATGTGTAAATCCACGAATCAGGCTAAGTATGTAAATCCACGAATCAAGCCAACTGTGTAAATCCGCGAATTAAACTAAGTATGTAAATCCGCGAATCAGGCTAAGTATGTAAATCCGCGAATCATGCCAAGTTTGTAAATCCGCGAATCAAGATAAATATGTAAGTTTACGAATCAGGCTAAGTATGTAAATCCGCGAATCAGGCAAAGTTTGTAAATTCGCAAATCAAACTAAGTATGTAAATTCGCAAATTAGGCCAAATGTGTAAATCCACAAATCAAGCTAAGTATGTAAATCCGCGAATCAGGCTAAATATGTAAATCCGCGAATCAGGCCAAGTGTGTAAATCCGCGAATCAGGCTAAGTATGTAAATCCACAGATTAGGCCAAGTGTGTAAATCCGCGAATCAGGCAAAGTTTGTAAATTCGCAAATCAAGCTAAGTATGTAAATCCACAAATCAGGCTAAGTATGTAAATCTGCGAATCAGGCTAAGTATGTAAATCCGTGAATCAGACCATATGTGTAAATCCACAAATCGGGCTAAGTATGTAAATTCGCGAATCAGACCAAATGTGTAAATCCGCGAATCAAGCCAAGTGTGTAAATCCGCGAATCAGGCTAAGTATATAAATCCACGAATCAGGCGTGTAAATTCACGAATCAAGCTAAGTATGTAAATCCGCTAATCAGGCCAAATGTGTAAATCTGCGAATCAGGCTATGTGTACAGTCTGTGAATCTGCTAAGTGTACAGTCTGTGAATCTGACTAAGTATGCAGTCTGCGAATCTACTAAGTGTGCAGTCTGCGAATTTGACAAAGTGTGCATATCCAAAATGATCTAATAAATCCCAATAAGAATTATGCATATCCATAGAAAGGAATCATGTACTTATGATACAAATCAAATAACAATTTCAAGAAGGAATCAAAGAAATAAAGTGTTATTTGCACAAAGTCGTTAAAAGAATCATATTCTCAAAATACAAATCAAATAAATCCCCAGAAAGAATATGCATGTTACTTGTACTCAAAACGGTTCAAAGAGAAAATAAGAACAAGATGCTACTTGCACCAAATCCATAAAAGAATTGTATTCTCATAATACAAATCAAATAATTTCCAAGAAAGATCATACATGCTATTTGTACTCAAATACGATTCAAAGAGAAAATAAGAATAAGGTGTTACTTGCCTCAAATTCTTCTTCAATCTCCTTAGATTTAGCGAATCTCTTTTCTTTTTGGCTTTCTCTTTTCTTCCTTTCTTTCTTTCTTTCAAGCGAACTAACAAGA